>JAOTRH010213342.1:0-10799 GCA_034768845.1 Heliamphora exappendiculata | reverse complement strand
CCAATAATAATCAAAACATCAAACACATCACAAGGAGACAAAAGCAAAAATCAATTATCCTGATTTGATATTTGGTGGCCATGAGAGAAAATTAATTCAATAGAATTGAGCAATAGTGGATCAAACAACGGCGAAACAGTGCACCGATGAGGAAGAAACAGTCTACTTTTTATGAATGAATCGAAGGTCAAACGAAACCCGATTGTCATGAAATTTTAATGGCAAACTCTCGACGCATGATTTTTGTTAACAAACGGTATCATTTGTTAATCGGTGAAATCTAAACTTAGTTTAATTTATTTGGCTCTACTAAATATTTGGAAGAGCAACGCCAAGACCATCAGTCAAGGCCTCCCAACTTTGACATTCTCAATAACTAAAAAGCAGGAAGCTTATTAACACAAATCAGAGACAGGCCAAGCACGAACACCTACATTCTTGCTACAACAAACCCCCGTGGGGATCAAAATAAAAGGGAAGCATAACTTCTCTCATCTCTCCCTCTCTAATATTTTTCTTTTACCAGTATACTATTAGAACATACATGCCATATATTTGCATATCTAATATTTTTTAATCACTCTCTTTACACATGCGCCTTCTCATAAGCAATCTCAAAATTCACAGTATTATATTTACCAGCAGCAAATACAACAGCAACTCATGAAACAAAAATATCATCAGTATAGAAGTCTCCCAAATGCACATATGCAACTTCACTTGTAGCTACAACTGTCGCAGCAGCAACATAACTTAATACAGTCTACTCAATTGCAATATTCTTCTCAGCGATCTATTATGCAACCTTCTGTCATGCAACAAGCTCCATTATCTAGCCTTCAACAAAACTTGCAGTTATCTGTTCAACAGTCAACATAATCTACGCTCCAGCAAAATTCACAGTCAGTCATCAGGCAACAGCACCAACAGAGCAACATACTAATATGTTTTTTTCTCTCCCAGCAGTGATGGCAAAATATGAACTCCTTAGAGTGATTGGAGCTGTTATTATATCTAGATAAAGAAAAAAGCACATAAACGAGAGAGACACATGTTCAAGAAGTCGGCGTCTATACGATAATACCAAAAATTACCTCCTCGTGTAGAAGTTTATATCATACTCGGGAAGAAATAACCTAAGAGGCTAAGTTCGATGTCTATCCGAGCATAATTATCCCCTTGTATGGAAATTTATCCCATACTCGGGAAGAAATAACCTAAGAGGCTAAATTCGATATCTATCCGAACATAATTATCTCCTTGTATGGAAGTTCATTCCATACTCGGGAAGAAATAGCCTAAGAGGCTAAGTACGACGTCTATCCGAACATAATTATCCCATTGTATGTATGTTTATCCCATACTCGAGAAGAAATAGCCTAAGAGGCTGAGTTCGACGTCTATCCGAACATAATTATCCCATTGTATGAAAGTTCATCCCATACTTGAGAAGAAATAGCCTAAAAAACTAAGTTCGAACTTTATCCGAACAGTTTGAAATCTATCCGAACAAATAAAAGCTTTCACTCCTTTTCACTACGATTAAAGAAAGTAGAAGGTGGGGGTAATTGGAGGGAATAAATTCTCCCAAAGATAAAATTATATCTCCTTAGATAGATAATATGACATTAAAAAATATGATATGATAGATTTTATATTAAAAAGATAACTCAAAATAATAATTAGAATCCTTGATGAAAAATAACTCTTGTCCTATAAATAAAGACCAAGCCCTACGGGTAAAGGTACGCAATCATATATCCATACAAGAATTATATTATTCTTAACCATGATTGTGGTCAACTTAAGTATCGGAGTACTTCCGACCGGTCAACATCGCTCGGGGCGCTAACGGTGCTCTTTTTTTGTAGGATTCCGGAGTTCTCGGAGGCTCGATTCGTCTTCTCTGTTGGAAATATTCATTATCGCGTAAATGTACGATTTTTTACCCCTACATGTGCAATATTTAAATGTAAAAACTTTACAACTTTGAAAGAGAGTTTTGATGTAAAAAATAAATAAATATTATTGATTCAAAATTACCACTACAATTTTTAAATGTAAAAAATTTACAACTTTGAATGAGAGTTTTGAGAGCGCTTAAGAAAACTTTAAAAGATATTAAGATAATTTTGAGAGGGACTGAGAGTTAAAATAATTGAGTCTGAGATTTTTTTTCAAAAAAATTCGAGCTAATGGACTACGCCTACGAGCTGACTCACTGAATTCAACATATAGATTCAGGCCCAATTTTAAAGAATTCAAGATGGGCTTAGACTAATAACTAACTAGCAACAGTTCAAAGATTACGAATTAGGGGTGTCCAAACAACGGGTCAACCCATTTTAATTCGGCAACTCAACTCAACCTAACATAACTTATGCGGTTTCTATGAATGAGTGAGTTAAATTGGATAAGTTGAGTAAAAAAATAAGAACAGATTGATTACGACTTATATTTCTTTTGTTTGCCATTAATCTAACTCAATCCGCCTATAACATATATTAGTTATCATGTTTTTGTATACAATGAATCTCAACCTCATATACATATTTATGAGGAACAAATTAAAATATTTATGATTTTAATTACTAATTTATATGTTGTGATTAATATTTTTTTTCACTAAGTATGCAATGCAAATATTATTGTTAGAGATATTTAATTATATTATTATTATTATTATTATTATTATTATTATTGAACGGCTACTGTTATTTTTTGTTAGTTTTTATTTAATGTGTTAAATATGATTTTTTTTAAACTGCAATAATTTTTTTATTTTTTAGAGATTGATTTTAAAAAAATAATTTCAAAACTTTATAATTTTTTAACCTAGTAAACTGCCTAGATTGCGGGTTAAAACTGCCAAATAATATCACTCAATTCACTAATTTTGATGATCAATAAATTCACAGTGCATTAAAAAATGATCACCTATCAAAAATAAATTAATTAAAATTTTATTTTCACCTACTCAAATCCAACTTGGGCACACCCCTATTGCGGATCAAGCCACAATATTTGAGTCCTACTTACTTTGTAAATACCTATCCCTCTTTGGTATGGTTTTTATCTTTTGAAGAAAATATTAAAACAAATAATTTTTAAAATTTAATTTTCAAGAAGATTATATATTTTTCAAAAATGCCAAAATTTTTGAATGATTTAATTTAGGATCCTAGTTTATCAACTTATTTAGAGATAAAGACCAACTCCTAAACAAATATTCGATTAAGTTCTATAATCATAGTGCATACCCAAAATGCCCTCAAATTAGGGTAGAATTATTTTTCTGCACTCTCTTTATATAACGTCTAGTTTCCATATTAAGTTAAAATTAACTGAATGAATTATTACTTCAAATTCTCCAGAAATCATGCTATTTCTGAAGGTTCCCATTCACAGTCCGCCACAAAATGGAAGCAAGAACTCTCAACCTAAAAAATAGCTTTGAATAACTTGAGTATATGTATGCAATTCCCATATCCGAATCAATATGAGAATATCAATCTTATATTGACTTATTGTTCTGTTTCAATATACTGTTAAAACTCATATTGATTGTAAAAATATACTTACTGCTCTGTACTCATAATCATGAATACTTAATATTATGAATGCTTAATGTACCCATAATCACGATAGCATCATAGACTAATTAACCCTATATTTATTATATTTTCAACAATGGGAATGATAATCACAAATGCATAGCATTAAGTACATTTTTACAACAATAAATAAATAAAAATGTGTTAAAAACTTTCAATATTTTACATTCAAGTTTCTTATTTGCATAGCATTTATAAGCAATGATGTTATGCATTTATAATTATGGGTATATTAAGTATTCATAATGTTAAGCATTCATAATTATGAGTAGTACAGAGCATTGAGTACATTTTCACAATTAATATAAGTTTCAATAGTATATTAAAACATAGCAATAAGTTAATATGAGAATGATAATCTCAAATTTATTTGGATATGGGAATCGCAATCATATACTCGAGTTATTCGAAACTATTTTTTAGGTCGGGAGTTATTGCTTCTATTTTGGCGGACTGCGAATGAAAACCTTTGGAAATAGCATGATCTCTGGAGAGTTTGAAGTAATAATTCATTCAGTCAACTTTAACTTAATATGAAAACTAGACGTTATAAAAAGAGAGTGCAAAAAAATGATTTTAGCCTAATTTGATAGCATTTTAGATAGGTACTATGATTATAGGACTTAATATAATACTTATTTAGGAGTTAGTTTTTATCTCTAAATAAGTTGCTAAACTAGAATCTTAGATTAAATTACCCTATTTTTAATTATTTGTTTAGAAAAAATATTTTCCAATTTTCTCTCATTGAAAGGAATTGCAAAAATAAAAAAAATGACGCAAACAAAATTGAAAAAGACAAATAAGCCCAAAATAAGTTAATCAGTCAGATTTTTTTTACTTATTTTATTTTTCGTAAAACTTTTCATTTTTTGGTTAAAAAAATTTGCCTTTTCAATTCAATTGAGATAAATAAAATAAAGAATTTACCCAAAAAAAAGGTCCAAAAAGGACCAAATAATTAAGACAAAAGACCAAAAAATTATCATAAACTTGCCCAGGTGCCCTCAATATTCTGATTTTTGTTCTTATGTGAATCTTTTACCCATTTTAGTTTGAAGTTTGAGAGTTTTTATCAATATTCTTCTACTCTTGGAATTATGTAATTTATATGTATTTTTAAATAATTTAATGCCCTATATAAAAAAAAAGAAGTTGCGCTAATAAATTTTGAAAAACTTGTCTTGTTGATTTGAGGGCAACAAAAACTAAATATTTGTATTTAAAAAATGTAAGTTGGAAAAAAACAATAATATCATATGTATTATTGCATCTCAAATTTTAACAATTGAAGAAAAAATGAACTTCATAATTTTTTTTTAAAAATGTATATAATTGATAATATTTAGGAAAGTTCACCATAGAAATATAGAACTAACCTAAGCTTTTAATGAATGCTTATAATCTGACATTTCTACTCTAATATTTGGGTTGTTTGTCAAAGTTTGTACTGCTAGCTTTTAGCTTTCAGCTGCTATTAATTTCAATAATAAATTATAATTTTTTTTAAATATTGACAATTTTTGTTATAAGTTATAATTAATTTTTTTCTATTTCAATTATAAGTTAACATATTTATCAAATACTCACAATTTCTATTACAAACTACAATCTACAAACTAATTTCAGTAATGCCATATACCATTGTTGTTCTTCAATTTTTCTTACATGTGTTCAATTGGCTGGAAAACGATACAAAGTAATAGAAATAGAAAAAACTTTGTTCATGTGTTTGTTCAGTAAGAGATTGGTGAAAGAAATATAAAAAATAAAGATTCTTGTACAACCTACCCATGCACATTAACTTATCTTCCATTTATTTAAAAAATACAGAAAAATACAAGGAAGTAATTGTTTATAATTTAAAGGTTAAACTTTAAACTTATCCCTTTTTTTCCTTTATTTATAAGCAAATTATCATTATTTAAAATAAAAAACATTAGTTTAAACAAATATATTTTTTGAAATCTTTCATCATAATCAGATGAAAGATTTTTTTCTAACGAATCGATTAAAATTGTAGTATTGTCAAACATAGTATCATTCTTTTAAAATAGATTGCTCTATTAGTATATTCTTTTTTTTTCTACCTTTTTCAATACTAGAGAGTTACATACATAAATATTAACTGGCCGAATTAGTCACAATTTTAAGCGGTTTTGAACATGAGATCTTAATAAAAGCAAAATCTCAAATATTAAATCTTGATTATAAGCAAAAAAAACTTAATCTAAGTATGCATAAATTAATTCAAATATTCTAAAATATCAAAAAAAGAACTTCACCATATATACAATGAGATCTACCCTTTTTAAATGGAGTATAACATATTCTTCCTTTCTATCTATCAACTAAGCATGTCTTATAATAATATGATTAATAAAAATTGTTGAGGTTTAATCACCATGTAAGTACATGCATGTACACATCAAAAAAAATTTACATAAAAATTTACATGGTTCGACACAATCTGTTTACGTCTACAAATAAGAGAGATAATCTACTATAACTGTAGAATGTACAATTACGAAATAAAAAATACCTTAAAACCCAACACTCATATCTCGAATATTAAAATAAATCTCGTTTTTTCACTCAAGATTTATTTTAGTGTTTTTAGTATTTATTTATTTTTTTTTACATTTCTATCACTTTTATTCACTCTTCACAAATCTACTAAAATTATAATATCCCTATTATTTATAGGTCAATCCTAAAAATTCTTACATAATATAATTATAAAACACTACGCGTATTGAATTTCTTATGAATTCACAGTTTCAGTCTAATTTAAATAAATATAAATAAAATTTTAATTATATAAATTTACACAATACAAGACATACACCGGACAAAAATCAATAAATTGGCTTTTCATTTTTTTATGTTTCGCTTCTAATAATGCTTTTAAAAAATGAATTATCAAATAGAGCTAATTGGAGGGTCAAATGTGGCATGCGGGACGTTTTCCATATTGGCGGGTGCTCCTGCTCCCACTACTTGTTTGTTGACCCGAAACAAGTTTTTTTTTTTTATAGATTTTTTTGGTTTTTTGGGTTTTTTTCACAAAAAAGTGAATAAGTTTGTGTTTGGACAAAAAAAATTTATAGATTTTTTTATTTTTGGGTTTTTTATAAAAAAAATAGATATAAAAAGATGTACAAAAATTAATTTTTCTATAATAAAAAATCAAATGAGTAGGCTTTTAAAAAAAAATTTAAGCTAAAAACCTTTTAAAAAAAACTTGCTAAATTTAAAAAAATTATAATACTAATAAAAGGAATAGGAAGAGGTTTTAGAAATAAAGTAAAAAAGATGCACGGTTTTTTACGAATCCACGTCCCATTGATTGGTCTCTATTAAGATAGATTTTTTCAACTATTATTGGATCGTGAATACTTAACTGAGACTAATGCCTCAATTATATTTGAGTATTATATGATATGATACATTTATGTTATATATTTATATATTTTATTAATTTATTATTTATTTTTAATTAATTATTATATATAAAATATTACTTGAAATTGATCAACAGCCAATTAAAACCTTGTGATAGAGGGTTAATAGTACTTTACTATTAGATTACGTGAGGCCTATTTTGAATTCTATTTTAATAATTTAAATTATTTATTTTTTAAAAAATAATTTATAAATTATTTATATAAAAAATAAAATTGATCATATATTCTTATGTACCTACAAAAAATTGCATTCGGCTTTGAAAAACAAATCATAACATGCTCATGTTCACTTTTTTAAAAAATAAATACAATTTAATCGTCCACTTAATAATATTTAATTTATTTATTTTTTATATAAGTAATAATATATACACTAAATCTAAAGGATGAAGATTTGGGTGATTAAAAAATAACCCAAAGTGAGCCAGAATTTGGATAATAGAATAGTATTATTAGCTACCAACCATGCATGGAGTGTTATTTTCTATTCAAGTACAAGTCACTACCTACTCTGTCGACTACCGGATATCTTATTGAATTATTTATTTATTTTTATTTATTTTTATTTTTAATAAAATAATTTTATTATTTAATCAAATTATTATACTTTTTGACTTACCTCATCGAGACGAATTAAAAAACTTAATTTTTTTAATCAAAATATAAAAAAATTCAAAAATGACAAAAATAAGTCAATAAGCTATTATTTATTTTTGAATTTTTAGAAAAAATATTATTTATGTAAAAATTCAATTTAATCTAAAATCGATAGATACATGGACATACTATATTTTATTTTACAAAAATTGATAATTTTAATTTAAAACAATTTATTTAGATAGATTATATATTTTATAAAATAAAATATATTTTATTTATGTCTTTATAGCTATTTAATTGAATTAATTTTTTATAAAAATAATTTTATTTGCAAGGGATGTTGACCTTGAAGAGAGGCAATGATCATATGTCGGGTCATTTCTTCTCAAGACTTATGACTTTTAAGACCACTCAAGACTCTATTTTATAAATTTTGGATGGGTCTACAATAATAATTTAAATTGTTTATTTTATAGATTTTATATAATAGATCATTTATAAAAAAAAATTACTATGATCAGATATTAATAGATGTATGAAAAAATGACAATTTATTACCCAAAATGGACGGTTAAACTTAACAACCTATTTTAAACTAAAACCGTCCACTTGTGCAATAAACTTCCATTCGTTCATATATCTTTAAATGTCCGATCAAAGTAATATTTTGTATAAATAATCTGTTATATAAAATTTATAAAATAAATAATTCAAATTATTATTGTAAACTCACCCAAAACTCATAAAATAAAGTCTTGATTCATCTGGAGAGTTATAAGTCTTGTGGGGAATTGATCCCTCGTACGCCATCCCATATTGGTTTAAAATTGCACCTTGACTGGATCTACTTACCCCCTCCCAAAGACAAAAAGTCTGTTTGAAGGGTCAAAATTACAGAGTAATTATCCGGTGGCTCATTCTTGATAATAGGTGGAACACACAATTATGGTAATACTCAATTATTTTTAACGACTAATTATTCAATACTCTCGAAGTATCACGTGTCTATCTCACGTGACACTTCACTCAATCTCGTTACGATAATTTTATGATACGTAAATACATGATTTATTTTTGTTAAATGATTAAAAAACAAAGAGTGACCAACATAAGAAATGTTGTAATTATTTATTTATCAAAAATATCACGTGACATTGTCCATATGTTACTCAATAATTAAGTATCTAATAATTTGTTATTTTTAGTAGATATGAAATAAAAAATGAACCCACTTAATATGTATTAATATTTTTTATTTATCAAAATTTAAAAATCTTATATTAGAGATGTCACGTGACATATGGAAAATACTCAATAATTCTCCAAAATTAGATTAGTTATATATGACGAGCAAATGACCAAGTGTGCATGTTTTCTATAGCATGCAATTGAGTTGATCTTACTTCTTTTTTCACCCATCTATAAACAAAAGAAAAATGCCCAGTTTGGGTGGCATGCTTATTTGTTTATATGTTTATTAGCAAATATGCAAAAATATAAATAAGTCATTTTTTTTTTGTGATAATTGATTTATTTGTCTATTTGGCTTATTTTTTCTTATTTGTTTATTTTTAGCTTATTTGACTTATTTTGGCTTATTTGCTTAAATAAATTATTTTATTTGGTTAAACTCTTGCTTATTTAGCTTATTAGCTTATTTATTTATTAGCTTAAATCTTATTTATTTGACAAACCAAATGACATTATTTATAAACCAAATAAGCTAATAAACCATATCAATAACAAGAAAAGGGACAAGAAGTACTGGTAATCTTAAATTCTATCTCTCCTCTCAGCACGTGAATATTTATTTCTATTATTCTTTTTTTCCAAGAATAGTTGTTATCAGACTGAGTATAGTAACTTGAAAGTCAAATTAATCATGCAAATCTATATATAAATTAAAATAAGAACTCGTCGTAAGTCAATAATGGAGTCCTGCGCTATATTTCAATAGGAAAATCGTATTCATTTTCATGGTTGTATTCGAAAACAGGGTGCCTGTTATGACTTGGAGCACTTCGGAGTTTGGCTATAATTTTTTTTTTTTTTTTTTTGTAATTTGAAGAAATGGATAATTCAATCCACTCCAATCCGAACCCAAATATATAATTTGGACCGGTTGGAAATTTACATGATTTAGTCCTGCTTTTTATAAATTGAAAATCGTTCAAAATAGTTTGATCCCGCATAATTTTTGAAAAACGTTAGCAGTTTGAGCTGAACTTATTCAAGTCATACATATATATATGTTTTCTAGTGATTGTTATTTCATAAATTTAAGATTTTTATTTTTTATTATCTTAGATGAATAAAATATTCTTTTCAGTACAAGTTTTGAATATAAAATTTGTAAGTGTTTGGCAATGTTACTGTTAATAATTTTTAATTTTTTATTATTAATTTTAATTATAAGTTATAAATTTTTTTAAATATTCATAACTTTTGCTACAACTTATAACAGTAACTTTTTATAGAGTAATTCTTTCATGGATGTGACATTGTCTTTTTTGCAATTTGTTACGTGAATTTTATACACTTTTGCGTGGAGTTCATACAAATGTGTGAATCAAATTGTAGGAAAAATAATATCATCTTTTGCATGGAATAATTTTTTTTTATAAAGAAAAATTTTGATAAAAGTTTAAATATCGATTAATATTTAAAAATTTGTCTTATTTAATTTTTTTAAATAAAATTAATCTCACAATATTAATGTTCATCGAAAATTCCCTTAAACTATATATTCAGAAGATTATATTGACCAATCTCTTCTTAAAGGGGAATCAAAAATCTCGTCTAAATAATTTCTTTTAAAATCTCGAGCTACAATCACCACAACCCTACCTCTGTCGCTATCATCACAGTCATCGTCGATCAAGGCGTCACTGTCATCATCGTCGACGCGTTGTCGTCATAGCCGTTAGAGCATCATCGTCATCGCCGTTGTTGTCGCCGTCAACCCCAACACCGCCGTCAACCTCCCTTGTCGTTGCGATGATCATCTATCGCTATTGCTGTCTGTTAGCCCAAGGGCTCTATAATTTGATTTTGATGATTTTCATAATTTATTTTTTAAGAATAAATATTTTTAAATAGATAATATTTTATATTTTCA
>JAOTRH010213331.1:0-10799 GCA_034768845.1 Heliamphora exappendiculata | reverse complement strand
AGATCATGGGCCAGTGTTCTCATCGACACGGGAGCATCACATTCTTTTATCTCTTCTGCTTTTGCATCTGCATTGGGTTTACAAATAGACTCGTTAGGTAGTGCATTGAGCATAGAGACACCAGTCAATAGGAATGTGGTGTTGAGTAGAGTTTGCAAATCCTGCGAGTTAGGAGTCGTCGGTCGTTGTTTAGAGTTTGATTTTATCATTCTAGACATGACCACGTTTAATGTCATCCTAGGGATGGACTGGCTGATTGCCTACCGTGCCTTTATAGATTGTGAGCGATAGAGGGTGTCAATCTGTATGCCGGAGGGTGACTGCTTTTACTTTGTGGGTGATCGGGATGTGGGCTTGATGTCTATGCCCGGTGTCGCTCGAGTTCGAGAGAACTTGGGTTTCCTCCTTTCCGCTCTCAGGTTGGATGAGACAGTTGGGGCTCGAGGGGAACTGCCCCCTGTAGTTTGTGATTACCCAGATGTCTTTCCAGATGATTTGTTTGAGTTGCCACCGAGTCGAGATGTGGAGTTCTCTATTGATCTTGTTCTAGGAGCTGCTCCCATCTCTATTCCATCGTATCGCTTTGCACCTACTGAGTTGTGGGAACTCAAGGTGTAGTTGCAGGATTTGCTAGACAAGAGGTTTGTGCGGCCGAGTACGTCGCCGTGGAGAGCTTTAGCTCTTTTTGCAAAGAAGAAGGATGAGTCTTTGAGACTGTGCATAAACTACAGGAAGCTGAACCAGGTAACGGTGAAGAACAAGTATCCTATGCCTAAGATTGATGACTTGTTTGATCAGCTGAAGGGATCGCGCTGCTTTTCGAAGATTGACTTGAGATTAGGGTATCACCAGCTGAGGATTAGGGACGAGGACATAGCGAAGACCGCATTTCAGACTCGTTATGGTCACTACGAGTTTCTGATCATGTCGTTCGGTTTAATGAATGCCCCGGCGACCTTTATGGGTTTGATGAACCGTATTTTCCACCCTTATTTGGATAGTTTTGTGGCGGTGTTCATAGACGACATTCTGATTTATTCACCCACGAGAGAGACACACGAAGAGCATCTGTATGTTGTCTTACAACTTCTGAGAGAACATCGCTTGTATGCGAAGTTCGAGAGGTGTGAGTTCTGGATGTCATATGTGAGATTCCTTGGACACGTGGTGTCAAAGGATGGAGTATTAGTAGACTCGTTGAAGACTGATGCCGTGATGGACTCGCAGCGGCTGAAGAACGACTTTGAGATTCGCAATTTTCTGGGTTTGGCAGGTTATTATCGGCGATTCGTCAAGGACTTCTCTAGGTTGGCAGCACCTATGACGCATCTGACGCGGAAGGGAGTTATGTTTGTGTGGAACGAGTTCTGTGAGACAGCTTTCCAGGAGCTGAAGAGGAGATTGACCAGTGCGCCAGTGTTGATTATCCCGGAGCGAGGACTGAGGTATACAGTGTATTGCGACGCATCACACGATGGTTTGGGATGTGTATTGATGCAGGGAGGTACGATTGTAGCATATGGATCGCGGCAACAGAAGACACATGAGAAGACCTACCCAACGCACGATCTGGAGTTGGCAGCCGTGGTCTTTGCCTTGAAGACATGGCGTCACTATCTTTATGGTGAGCATTTTGAGGTTTTCTCTGATCACAAGAGCCTAAAATACTTGTTCGCAGAAAGACTTGAATCTTCGCCAACGACGATGGATGGAGTTGTTGGAAGACTACGACTTTGATTTGTAGTACCACCCAAGAAAGGCAGATGTCGTAGCTGACGCACTCAGTAGGAGATCTCATGGTTCGTAAGCTTCTATAGCTATACGAGAATGTGACATGCTCGGAGATGTTGGGGAGTTTGATATGTGTCTCAGGGAGACAGGGAGAGGTGCGGCTTTATATTCCGTAACTTCACAACCTGCATTAGTTGCACGTGTGCTTGAGGATCAATAGACCAATCAGGAGGCCCAGATGATACGGGACCGTATTGCCAGTAGGGAGGATACAGCAGGATGGATGGTGGGTTCAGACCAGAGTTTGAGGTTAACAGGGCGGTTGTTTGTACCAGAATCGTGCCGTGCTGAGGTGCTACATAAGTTTCAACATTCACGTCTTGCAGTGCATCCAGGAGGCACGAAGATGTATCATGATTTGCGTCGTCAGTTCTAGTGGACGAGAATGAAGAGAGACGTAATCCGATTTGTGGCTCGGTGCCTTACTTGTCAGCAGGTAAATATGGAACACCAGAGGCGGGTAGGGTTGTTACAGCCGTTGCCTATATCTGAGTGGAAGTGGGAGAACGTCACGATGAATTTTGTATCAGGACTCCCTCGATCACCGAAGGGACACGATGCTGTTTGGGTTGTGGTCGATAGGTTGACAAAATCTGCACATTTTCTTCCTATCCGAGTGAGGGATTCAGTGGACAGCCTGAGTAGATTGTACATCCGAGAGATAGTCTGACTACACAGAGTACCTGCAACTATTGTTTCTGATCGAGACCCGCGCTTTACATCACGCTTTTGGTAGAGTCTTCAGGTGGCCTTGGGGACTAGCTTGACTTTCAGTACAGCTTTTCACTCACAGATCGATGGTTAGTCTGAGAAGACCATCCAGATTTTAGAGGACATGTTGAGAGCTTGTGTGCCTGATTTTCAGGATTCTTGGGATGATCATCTATTTTTGGCAGAGTTTGCATCCAACATCAACTATCAGTTCAATATCGGGATGACACCGTATAAAGCCTTGTATGGTAGGCTATGTAGATCGCCTGTGTGTTGGAAAGATGTGGGGGAGACCACTATTTTTGGACCCGACCTGGTACGAGAGACGACAAAAAAGATTGTTGTGATTTGTCAGCGTATGGTGACAGCTCAAAGCAGCCAGAAGAGTTATGCCAATCAGAGGAGGAGATAGTTGGAGTTTGCAGTGGGGGATCATGTGTTCCTGAAGGTCTCACCACGTAGAGGTTTGATGAGATTTGGCCGTAGCGGGAAGCTATCGTCGCGTTTCATTGGATCATTTGAGATCCTTCACAGGATTGGGGTGGAAGCATATCGTCTGGCCTTATCACCTCAGTTAGCATCTGTTCACAACGTCTTTCACGTTTTCATGCTTCAGAAGTATGAGCCTGATCCTTCACATGTTCTGGATTGAGCCGAGCTGTGAGTTGATAAGAATGTCACATATAAGGAGCGTCCAGTGAAGATCCTAGATACGAAGGAGCAAGTGTTACGAGGCTGAACAATTGCTTAAGTCAAAGTCCAATGGCTTCATCACGGAGTTGAAGAAGCGACATAGGAGCTTGAGTCTGGGGTGCATGCTAGATACCCAGAGTTGTTTATCTCTTGACCTTGTGGCCTTGTAGTGAATTTCGGGGGCAAAATTCCTTAAGGAAGAGAGAGTTGTGAGACCCGGTATTGTTTTATTTTGTGAAATGTATGTATGGCATGTTTCATTTATTGCATGTATACTTGTTTAACGCTTTGCTTGTTATAGAACAGCATGTTTGGTATACGTGCTATGCATGCGGGGGTTTGGCTTAGTTTCCCAAGTTTGGTTTTTCTCCCAGCGTTGACCGCTCGAGCGGTGGGTGAGCGCTCGAGCAGGGCAGTGGCAGAGTGTGGGTCCGTGAGATGACTGCTCGAGCAGTGGTGTTGCAGGGTGTATGTCGGCAAGGGGTCTGCTCGAGCGGTGGAGGCCTAGCACGAAAATCTATAAAGCTTACAAAAATATCTTTTGAGTCTCCAAAAATATCTTTTCAAGCCTACCTCTTCTCTCACTTCTTTTCTCTGCCTTCTCTCTAGTTTTCGGGAGGCCCGGGGTTTAGTTTTTGGTGGCTGGACAACAAATCCTTGTTATTCGTGCCTAGGGCTTCACATCCATTCGGACGAAATCTCGTTTTGACGACGTTCGATTTTGAGGCAACGAGCTTTTGGCTCTCTGAGGTAGGATCTTAGACTATGTTGTCTTTAAAAGATACTACGTGCAATTTTATACTTTTCTACTGGTTGAAAATGCCTACATAGTATATTATATGTTTTAAACCATGCTTATACGGATAGAAAGCTTATTTTATGCTTTTCTTAGTATATTACATGTGATCAGGCGTATGGGTTTGGTGTGGTGAGAGGAACCTTGATGAGTTGGACTCATGCGAGTGTTTTGGTTTTGATGTGACAATTAAAAGGGACCGTGTTAGGATCTTCGAATCTTATTAATTTGAGCACAAGTTGCTCCTCGGTGAAAAATCGAAAAATTGCGCAGAATGAATTTCTCTGCCTGCCGGCTAGTAAACCAGGAAAGGACGCAGATCGTGTCGAGGTATAGAATATTTCGTTACTCCATGGGGCCTGTGTGGCCAAGTGAATGATAGCTTTACTTGGGTCTATCGCTACTACAAAAAAAAAAAAAATGGGATTAAAAATAAAATTAGTGTAATTATTAAAATTTTAAAATCTCGATTTTGTATTATCAACCACACTTTTTGTGCGTGATAAAAACTGAAAAATATAATTAAGAATAACAAAAAGTGTAATTAAAAATGAAATTAGTGTGATTGTTAAATCGATTTCGCATTATTGACCACACTTTTTGTGCGTGATAAATACTGAAAAATAAAATTAAGAATAACGAAAAGTGTGATTAAAAATTAAATTAGTGTGATTGTTAAGTCGATTTCGCATTATTGACCACACTTTTTGTGCATGATAAATACTGAAAAATGTAATTAAGAATAACAAAAAGTGTAATTAAAAATGAAATTAGTGTAATTGTTAAGTCGATTTCGCATTATTCACCACACTTTTTGTGCGTGATAAATACTTAAAAGTGTTATTAAAAAAATGTAATTAAAAATAACCACTGTGCACCAACGCACACCTAATGTTATTTCGAGTCTTTTTTCACCTATAATAGTCCGGACAACTAATACAATTCCTGACTCACCAATTTTAGCTAACTTTAAATCTAAATTTCTACATATTTAGTTCTATCATATCCACAAAGCATAAATATGAAACATAAAAACTAACTATAAAAGAGTGTTTTCAACAAAATGAACTCCAAGTTCCAAACACAAGATAACAAAATAAATTACCATGACTGTAGTGAAAAAATTCATTAAGTTTCTAACGAAATATATATTCATATGACACTCAATAATATTTTGATCAGTTGTACTAAATTTTAAAAAAATGCCTAATAATTTAAAATTTTTCACAATACAAATTGAGAGAATTTTTGCCAAAGAAGGAGCAACAATTCCAACAAATCCATCACTTAAACTAGTATTAAAAAGAACAATGCTAGCCACACTTTGAAATCTGCAGGTCAATGCAATTCAAAATCAATTAACTTATCTGAGATAAGCCTAACTACCACATTTCAACTCGTCATCATTGATTTGAAAAACAATAATACATCAATTTATTGACCGAAGTACAGAAGATAATACCTCCAGAGTGAATCACATATATTCTAGGACAAAATTAATCCACTCAACATGCACTTTATCTAACTCGAAATCTATGTAAGTTTTTTTCCATTAAACTGCAAGAGATACAATTAATAAAGAGTTAAAGAGAAAATTCTTATAATGAAAAAATTACAACACCAAAAGTATAAAATTAAACTGACATTTCGTTTTGTTAAGATGCTTGGATCTTTAATCAAATTCTTCATGTACCGCATTTTACGTTTGTGAATTGTTAAGGGCATTACATATAAACAATTTAACTTATATTAATAACTACGCATAAGTATAATCGCTATAATAAAAACTTAACTATTTCAATATTTATACCTGAATTACTTGCCAAACTAGACTTATCATTCTGATATGAATTAAATGATAAGGTAAGCTTCTAAGAGAATAAAAAACAAAACATAAAAGGAGGAAGAAGAAGAAGCAGAGAGAGAGAGAGAGAGAGAGAAAGAAACACTACTAGACAATGAAAATGACAAGAATGTGATTCATATAACTGCTACTCTGGTTGAAAGAGTATGAGTCTCTAATCATTAGGATTTCAATAATTAAAACGACACAATAAAACTATATATAAAAGAAATGGAATCATTTGAAGTTGTAACACAATTTTAATAAGCAAATAATGCAAATAAATCACTCCTTATTGAAGTAAAGTTTCTTCCATCCATTATTGCATCTAGAGAAGCTGTGCTGAGTACCCAAATGCAGTTGAGGAAATGGTTGTTGAACCATCAAGAAGTTATAAATATTTGTTACAGTAAAAAACTTATACCTTTAAATAGTAAAATTTTTGTTTTTTTATTTAAAATTAGAAGCTCTAAGCAAAAAACTATAAGCACATATATTTGGATTTTTCTAACTTTTTGTTGAACTATAAGCTAAAAGCACACATATTTGAATTTTTTCTAATTTTATGCTGAACTATAAGCGAATAGTTAAAAAATAATTTATAACAAATACCAAGTGTTGTATTATTGTTCATCATTTTTATCCTGTTAAACATTATGATTATCAAGAAGAAAGCATTAGAGTGTAACAGATGATGTACTTCTCTTCAATTTCCTTAACCTCTTTGTTTCTTGATTTTTCATAAGATCTTGATTCGTCTGAAACATAAAAGGGATTTCTATTAGGGGTAAGAATCATCAAAAAGCTCATATTCATCAAGAATATATGCATACCACAAGATACGCATTTTAAAGAAGCTTGAAACGTAAGTACAATTTTTTTTATTTTTTTTACTTTTGGGGGGCAAAAAAGGGAAAAAAGTGGAGCTTACATCTGCAACAGTGTTTTTTTCCTCAACACATTTTTCCAGATTTGATTGGATATCCTGCATCCTCGAAACCAAGGTTTTCTCCACTGCTTCAGATATGCAACTCTCCTTTTACCTTTTGCCTCTTAAAGCAGCGATTCAAAATTCTGAAGGAGAACACTGGTAAAAATGTGAAAGGATAACATAGAAGGTCCTCATCTTTAAACACCATTAGGCCTTGTTTAATTGGCCAAATTAATAATGTGACGGTATATAATCGCACAAGATAAGTCTTCTATAGGACTCGTAGTGAAAGGATTATTAGTAACATATTCTCCTAGGTATTGTATATTCCACAATTTTTTAGATAGATTATCTAATAGATACATAATCGTTCTACCACTAGTTATATTCAACAAGGAAAATACAATTCCGTAAGATATGTAATCCAATTCTATATTTAATTTGGAGAATCAAACATGCCCTAAGAACCAATTATTTACCACCACAACTCAATAATTCCAACCCCTACAAACCTCAAGCTAATATACATGGGTGACCATCAGTAGACAGATTAACTAAAAGTTAAGCTGCAAGATAGTCCTTACTTGTCATTGAATCTCCATCTGGGTTGCAAGAAGACGATTATACTCATCCACAATCTGATATAAAGCACACATATCAAATTAACATTGCGTGCATAATGGAAAATTAATAATCCAGTAAACAAGAATGAAGAAAAAATTGAATAATCATGCAAATAAGAATGTAGCCTATGTAGTGGTTAAAATTCTGGCTAAACCCAGTCACAATGCTCAAATGATCTTCACACGGCTGATCTGCAACATTAGCTAAATGGACATATATTGTAGGACACAAGAAAATAGGATTTGCATGGGAGTTAAATTTCGTTTTGAAGATTTTGGCCATCGCAGCTCCACCAACTAAATGCTACTAGCCATGTTGTTAAAAATGAATCAGGATCAGATAAGAATATAGAATTATGCCCTGTTTTGGATGTCTAAAAAGTCAGTTTTTTTAAGAATTTTTTCATCTTAAGTGATTTTTTTTTTTTCAAATTTGGCCCATTTTTGTCCATTTTAGATTCTTCTCAAATAGAGAATTAGGAAAAGTAAAAAATTTTGACGAATATAAAAAAAACAAGTTCAATTAAGACAGAAAAAATTTAAGTTTTTAGTGTGGCTTTTTTCATCAAAATTTTTTGCCACCAGTTAGTTTATAGGGTAAAATAATTTTCTATGAATACACACTGGGTGACTTCTTTTCGACTTCAATTTTTACAATTATCGAAAATAAAGGTCTTTCATTTGCCTTCCCTTTTTCTTTTCCCCCGATTGCTCAGCTACCAAACAGAACTCAAAGCACAGGAAGAAAATTTCTTTTAGGGAGTAGAGAAACCCAGATTCTAACAATGAAACTAACCCTGAAAATAGCAATCACCTGAGCGTTATGATTATAATAAATAGGAAATCAATGTCTTGACTCAGATCCTAAAAAACTATATGCAGATAGACTAGTTTCAATTTCAGGAATTGGAAATAAGCATTCAAGAATGAATGAATTTGTAATCCAAACAGACCTGCTTCGTTTTCCTTTCATGATTTTTTGTAGGTAAACATTGCTTAATCACAAAGAAACCAACCAAAGAAAGGGGAATTAACCTTATCGATTACACAGCTATTAACGCTAACAAGTCCAGTTCGTATGCTGGACTGCACGCGAGCTCACTTATGCCGGTGATGCGAGATGAAATCCACGAATCGAGCCTAAGCTTCCTGGATTTGATATCGACGGTCTCTTCTAGACGAACGCCGGCGTAATTGGTTATCCGGCCGGAGAGAACTTCCCGAGATTCATCGACGCTACGGTCGAAACGGGACAAGCTCTGATTGTTGCCAAAACCCTAGAGAAACTTCTAGGGTATGACCGGAAGAAGCAGAAAGAGGACGAGTCGTGGAGGACTTTTGCGGAGGCAAGTGAGGTGCCTGGGAGGGAGGAATATAAAAAGAACTGAAAACTGTATTCTTCTCCTCCCATGAGGCTTAGGGCTCAATGAAGCTCAATGAAAGTGTGAGAAATTGCACAGGAGAGAGGGATTTGAAAAGTTTTTTTTTTTTTGGTTAATTTTAATCACATTTAAAAAAAGTGAGATTAAAAAATTAATTTATTATCACATTTCTTAATAAATAAGATTAAAAATATATATAATTTCACTTTATTTGATAAGGTGTAATTAAATTTTTTTATTTTTTATTACACTTTTATAAAAAGTGTGATCTTTTTAAATTTTTAAGTGTGATATTTTAATATTAATATAGTAATATATATGCTCACTCGATATCAGTGCCTGAATTTGTTTTAGACCACGAGATAATAGAATCACTTGGATGTGACTATGATTCGTGTGTGTGCGTGCTTGCGTGCGTACACGTTGATAGCTTGGAATTTTTTTATAGTAAAATCTTTTATTTTATATTACGTGATTGCATATCTTACTTTACTGCATCATAATTTGTTCCTATTGAGTTTCGGCTCACGTAGTGAGATTTATTAAAACATTTTTCGGGTGTTGATGATCACGTGGAGTTGATCTAGTTATGCCATGATGGCTGAAAGACTATTATATAGTTTTTCCTTTTGTTATAGAAGCATGTATTTATATATATGTCGCCTATTTTTGAAAGTATGTTTTGTAAGTTTTGAGGCCATATATTATAACTGTACGAGCAAGTTGCATGTGATTCTAAGAGTGAACCAGTGGTACTCTTTTAATTCCAAAATTGTGTTATTTTGAATGGGCTTATCAGTAAAAGTCCTATCTTTTATAAACTGGTGGTTTGTTGGGTGTTTTACGTGACCCTGGATTTTGAGGCATTACATTATTAGCGAATATAGAGCAGCCCATAAGCGTGCACAAGGTATACAACCTTAGGATCTCTACTCCTCTCCAGTGCCTCTACTCCTCTATCCATACACCATAGAGCCCTACATGCGAATCAGGATTGGCTTTGATACAATTTATAACGACCCAATTAGACTGTAGAGTACTAACCTAGTAACTTGAATAAATAAACTAACAATGCGGTTCAAATTTTTTTAGCCTCAATCATAAGTAGTAGTTCACTTGTTTCACTATATATCAAACATTTTTTTTTATCTCCTATCAATGTGGGATGTGGTGTTACATTTTTACTTCCTTTTCAGGTTACTCTGTGCGCTAGCAGGGAAGTATCTAGTACATGAACGTTGTTCCGACATGATAGAGGATGGTGATACATTCATTGATCATGATATGATCCAGTGTCTTAGCTTTTCTTGCTCTATACCAAATGTTACAGGGAGAGGATTCATCAAGGTGATGACATCTTGATTATTTCCCTGATTTTCATAATGTATCCTGTTTACTTCTTCCAATTGGGCTCTGCCTGTGGATTTGCATAGTATAATTCAGTCTGCACAATGTTAATTTACTCCACTAAGCCTTAGTTCAACCGCTTAAGTCTAAAATAAATGAATCAATTGGTCTGTTGGTAAAAAGTCATTTACTTGTGACTTTGTGCAAGCTAGGCTGAGCAACTAAAATGATTCATTACATTTATGCTAACAGGAATTACCCAATAGAATTCTTTAACATCACCCCTAACCATTATTCCAAATGTTGCTATTCGGTCTTCTTTGAAATGAACTATGGTTCAAAATTTCTGTTGTACAGAAGTTACATTGAAGTTGTTCAAAACCTTATGATGGCTGTGCTAATTTTGTTTGTGGAGCTTTTGGCATATATTTTGGTGGAGCTTTCAACACCCCTCCCCCCTTCCAATGGGAGAAAAGAAGAGATGAAAAGAAAAATGAACAAATAAATACACAATAGTAGCCAGAGGCTTTTGAATCAACTTGAATTAATCTCCCTACATATGTGCCTGTGTGAGGAAAAGTGCCTTCCTCGTGTCTTAGTTTTTCTTAGCATGTCATGATTCAAGAAACATGAAATGCTTGTACGTCTTACATGTTTCTCTGTCTCTCTGTCTCTCTCTCTC
>JAOTRH010213320.1:0-10799 GCA_034768845.1 Heliamphora exappendiculata | reverse complement strand
AGATATATATATATATATATATATATATATTATGTTAAGATTAATTACCCAAAAAATAATTAACAAATGTTTGATGGTATATGTTGAGGAAAAACATAGAGAAAGGGATATAGAAAGAAATGTGATAATCTGCTGAATACTTAATTCAGTTTCAAGAAACAAGAACTAACAATTATTCTATTGTTGTTGCTACATGCTACTACTATTGGTATTTATGAAAATAAAAGAAGAAAATAACTAAGCCTTCATTTGACTACCGGGTTTAAGCCGGTTTAAAGTTGATTTTTTAACTTTTAGCTTCAAGTTTAAAATGATAAAAGTTGCTTTTTCCAACCCTTAGCTTTTAACCTATTTACCTGTTAGCTTTTTGATTTTTCTTATAATAATTTTTAATTTTATCCTTCTACGTACATATAAAATTACACAAATATCAACCAAACAATCATACCTCACTCATTTAAGCTAAAAGGGCAACTATGAAATTTCATATTGAGCTTATTTGACTTTTTTGATGGTTTAAAAGTCACTATTTTTTCAACCAAATAAACTTTTAAGATTTTTTTTCTTAAAGTGGCTTAAAGCCAAAAAGCTGACATAAAATTAGGTTGCCAAACGAAGGCTAAGTTAATTTGTGTTTTGAATGTTTAAAATGTTTGACTTTTAAGAGATTTAGATTTTTAGGAGAAAAATGAAGAAAAATGTTACATGGTTTGGGATAATATTTTTAGAATAGTTTTTTTCTTTTTGATGTTTTGATAAAATGTCTAATACCATTAATTTTTATTATTAAGTTGTAATTGGAATATATAATGACATAGATTTTTATTTTGGGGATTACTAGAGTTGATTTTTTAATTGAGGGTATTGTAGTCATTTTATTCTAAAAAGAGTTAAAGTATTTGGGATGTGCATATGTTTTTTTTTTGAGAAAAATAAAATCAGTGCATTTTTTTAGAGATGCCAAATAATGTAGCTAATTAAATGTCATTTTTTGCACAAAAAAAAAAAGTGTAAACTTTTTAGAAATTAAATAGGGGTTAGGTGTACGTAGAGAGTCCAATACATTTTTCTATTAATTTGTCCTGCATTTGTTGAATTGACAAAGTCAAGGATTATAAAAAATATGAAAATTTGTCGAGGTGCCAGCTAAGAAAAGCTGAACTTAGGACCTCTACTTAATTACTTAAGCCTTCGTTAGGATTTAGGGTAAAGAGAGTGAAGGAAAGTGTTAGTTATGAAAGAAATGGAAGGAAAGATAAGGGAAATAATGGAAGTTATTCCTCTTCTTATTTGATTATTTAAGAAAGAAATGAGAGTATTATTTTCTTCATCTTGTTTTTGTGATAATAATTAATAAAGGAAATTGAAGTGTTTGATACTTTTTTACTTTTATAACCTTTTCATATTAGTTTACATTATAACATTTAATATAAATAAAAAGACTGTAATTGACATTATAAAAATAATCGTATCTATATATCCCTTCACTTCCTCTCTTTTTCCTCCCAGATTTAGAAGGGTAAAGAACTTCTTAAAAGTGGACAATTTTTTCCCTCACTTCCTGTGCAGGGGTGGATCTACAGAGGTGAGTTGAACAGGAAAAAGTAGCCCTTAGACGTTGGACTCCACAACTTTGTAGCTCCCGCACCAGAAAATAGGGTGTGACTACTCGACGGGCTCTTACCGAAAAATCTCTCCGATGTTTAAGTTAGTGTTTAGCGAGTGTAAGATTAAAGCTTAAAAAGATTTTGGCAGAGTTCTTATAAGCCAAAGTGTGTGTACCTCTTATTGCTCGCCTTCTCTATTTATATAGGATCTCAATGCGATTTTTGGTGGGAAAATATTAGGTCCTTTAGGCTCTCTTTTGAGAAGTACCTTTTCCCTTTCAGGGCCTATTTGGAACCTTTCTTCTAAGACAGCTATATGTAGAGGTATTTCGAGCAATTCTAGATGTTATTAATGCGGAGGTGTATGAACATGGTACTATCATAAATGTTCAGTTGTCTCAACTAGGTCATCATTAATGCGTCCGTGTCGTCTACAGTTAATGGGTCAGCTTTACGGATCTTATCTCTCGTTGGTATGGATCTCGACTCAGTGTTCCACCGTGGGCCTATGAAAAGGCAACTCCTCTTCTTGTTTGCCAAATGATTTCAAATTGAAGTGTTCGCGTCATGAGTCGGCCCATGTGTGCTTGGGTCGACTCCTTTCACATCCCTTTCATTTATTTTTCTTCATTTTCTAAAAAAAAATCCAAACAATATTACAATTAACTTTTTTCTTTTAAATCCTTCACTTTCCCGCCAAATCCTTCAATCCAAACGAAGACTAAGTGAGGCCTCTTGCAACTTTGTACTTTAGTGGTAGTGGGTATCCTTACAGTTATGTCATACATGACAATTGATTATTGGGTGATTAGTTTTAAATACCAACATTGTGAGACACTGACCTGTTTTCTTTTTTTAGCATTTTTAGATGCGCGTTATGTGTTTCTGTTGCAGCATATTTTACTGCTTTTGATGTATGATCGGGGTTAAATATGCATGCGGGGTAGGTTCCGGGGGATGTGGGCCGTTGTGGCGCGATTTTTGAAAATTTTCAAAAAAAGATATTTTGCAGGCCTATAAATATCTGGAGTTAGATATTTTCATAAAAATATTTTCCAAAACTTCTCTAGTAAATTTCTCATTTTCTCTTTGCCTTCTCTATAAGTTCTCGGGGGCCTAGGGCTCGGTTTTCAGCGATCCAACAGCGGATCCTTGCTTTTAGCATCGAGGGCTACGCAACCATCTGATTAGATTTTGATTCTGACGAAGCTCAGTTCTACACGTGATTTAAGACATCAAGTTTTGAACTCACCGAGGTAGGATTCTAGACCCTATTGCTGTATAAGGGTGCTGTGGGTAAACATGTGTGTTTTTAACGAGTAGATGTCTGTAGTTCTGATTTTATATCAAAGTTAGTTTTTGGGTTAAAAATTGGGTTTTTGTTGGTTCTAGTGGATGGAATCGGGTGTTGGGTGTTTCTGTGGTGGCCTTCGTGTTAGGCATAGGCGTGTGTATGTTTGAGGATGTTAAGATGGAGTTTGGAGGCTTCGATCTGAGATTTGGAGGTTGAACCCCTAGCTTAGAACTATTTCTGGATTGGGTTTAGTCGACTTAACCTTTGAGTTCAGTGACTGGATCATGTGTTCTTGGGTTCAGTCGACTAGACCTCGAGGGTCAGTCGACTGGACAGTACTCCTTGGCATTTGGTGGGTTTCTAGTGTGTTTTTCAGTCGACTGGGGGTTGAGTCCAGTCGATTGAAGTTGTGGGCTGGTGGTTTGTGATTTTGGGTTGGCTCATTGGTTTTCGATTGATTAATTTATGAGAATTACTTGATTTAAATACCTGTGGATTCCTTTTGGGGTTCGGTTGGTTGTGTGTTAGTTTTAGGGGTCGTGTCGGGGCCTTGTGTGTGTTTTAAAAATGTCGTCCTTGGGGGTGGTGTGCATGGTAGATGCGGCTTGTTGGAGCACAGCTGGGTGTATAGTTTGCTGTGGGTTTTGTGTTGGCACGGGTGAGCGTCGTGGGCCTATAATGGTCGTGTTGGGTGTGTTTGGGACAGTGGTGGTCGTGTGGGTTGTCCCCGTGGGTGAATGTCGATTTTGATGGGTGGCGTCGTGATGTGATTTTATATGGTTATGTGCGTATTTATAACTGTTTATTTATGTACAAAATACATATGTGGATTACGTGGTTGAGATATCAATCGTTATGTGTAACATGATTTATGCTTTAAAACTTAGAATTTTATAGGCATGTGATGTGGTTTGTGGAACGTCGTGTTGATACATGGTTATATGCTTTAATTCCTGGTTTAGGTTTGCATATGTGTATGTAATGGATTAGATGAATATGTGATCCAGTAGGTCTAAAATCCTAGTTGTTGATGCACATGTGCGTGTGTGGGTGTACGAGGTAGGCTGCGAAAGCCGGTGAACGAGGTAGGTTGTGAAAGCTGGTGAATGAGGTAGGCAGTAAAAGCCGGTGAACGAGGTAGACTGCGAAAGCCGGTGTATTTGGGGTTGCGGTCCTACGGTGAAAGTCTATGAAGATATGTGTTGCATGGGTTGCGTGTGTGTGTGCGATATCTGAAGGCTAAAACGAGGTCCTGAAGAGGCACGTGTTCATGGATTGCATGTATTGCATTTTGGGACAGATAAACTAATTTTTTTAAAATTGTATTATCGGCCTACGGGAGTCGAAATACTGTATTAACGGCCTGCGGGAGTCATAATACTTGAATCATTTTCAGGGCTCTAATGAATCGATAAATGGTTTTTATCCTCGCTTTCCCATTGCATGTGAAAATGGTTTTCTGGCTCTGGTGAGTCGTGATCTAAAATGGTTTTCAAATTGTTTATAACGGCTTGAAAGAGAGTCAAAAACTGTACTTCGTTTATCGAATATGTTTAGCTTATACTGCATGTGTTGTTTAGAATTTGCTGAGCTTTGGCTCACGGTGTGGGATTTGCTTTTCTTTAGGTACCGGTCACAGAGGTTGATCTGCAGGTGCTGAAGAGGTGGAAGAGATATAATCTTCCTTTTTGCTAGTTTTGTTACATATATGTTGTAACCTATTTTTTGGGTGTTGGAGCCGTATACTGTTGCCATTTGGCGTTTATATACAATGCATGTATGGCTTATTTTGATAGGGTATTCTCGGGTTGGGTATCATGTATGGTTGTTTATGAGTATTTCACGTGGCCCGGAGTTTAGGGCGTGACAAACATTGATAATCAACATTAAAAAAAATTATCGCCATTTAATCTGTCGATCTCTTCTTACATGCTATATATCCTACCACTACTAGAAAAAGTGGCCTTTACGTCTTCTCGATGCAGTCGTAAATAATGCTTTTGTCGTCGCAAATAATGCTCTTGCGTCGGCATTGCGACGGCAAATGGAGGAAAGCAACTGTCCAGGTCGCAAAAGGGTTTTCACGACGGCAAGTAGCAATCGCAGATGTTTGCGATGACAATTTATTCTTTTAGTGACAGAACTTTTCTCGACGCAAATACTTATTAAAAACATGTTCTTACCGTCGCAAATGTTAGCAACGGCAATTTATTATTTTATCAATGGCCATTTGCCGATGCAAATATTATTTGAAAACATGTTTTGCGACCGCTCATGTGCCGTAGTAAATATTATTTGAAAAAATGTTTTTTTGCTACTGCATAGGTGCCATCGAAAATACTTTTGAAGACGGTATAATGGCTGACGCAAAAAATGTAAAACACCAAATTTATTTGCTACGACCTTGAGCCATCGCAATGTATTTATGCCTTTTGAAACCGCTAAACACCAACGCAGCATGTGTTCACAATACCTGTCTTTAGCAAATACTATTAGTTTTAGCAACGACAAGTTTCAATGCAGAAAATAAAAATAAATATATATATAAATTTATCCATTCATTCATATCCAAATATTCATTCATTTCCTATAACAATATATCAAATATTATTAACTCATTCTGATCTCCTTATAACAATATTTATATCTATTCATTTGCATATCTAAATATTTGAAAAGTACATATTCATTAAATACAAATAAAAATGTATTAAAAAGTACACAAAACATCTTAAGACAATATTAAGTTTCAACAAATACAATCCAAAATAAATCTTCCTCCATCACTAGTTGCTTCGCCCCACCATCACTTAATCTTTCTCCTTCTCCAATACCTGAAAAATAATTGATATTATTTTGAGACATGATAAGTATTTAAATCATACAATGGGTCTGTAGTATTGAAAGCCCATCAGACCAAATAATGTTTTGGAATATCAAAACTAAGCAAGTCATCTTGTATCTAAAACTACGAGTATAAGTATAATTTCTTCAAAATCTCGTTATATAGGCATGAAATGTAAACACAACTCATTGAACATTGTGATAATACATAAATGACATACATGTTTAAGTACCAATATGAAGCCCAATATATCTAATGGTCAATGGATGGTTCCTCTTCCACTGCCGCGTGCGCCATTCATCTGTCTTCCACCATTGCATCGCCGACGCCACTCGCCTTCTAGTTTTGTAGAGACTAGAGAGGAATTTCAGTCATCTAGAAACACAGCCACCACCGATCACTTCTAGAAACTTAGCGAAGCCACAGATCTGGTTTGCCGCTCCGCCGCTCCACCGCAGACTCCACCACGAACTCTGCCTCACCTGAACACGCCGTAACACTTAGTTTGCTACTCCCAGATCTAGTTTGGCTGCGAGAACTGCTTCAGATCTGGTTACCCCCATATTTTGCATCAGAACTGAGATGCTGGCGCCGCAATCGACTACACCAGAGGATACTCTTCCATCACCCATTGCAGGAGATGAGGGACAAGAAGGAGAACCCGAGAAGAACCAGATCTGGCGTGTGAGTAAGAAGAACCAGATCTGGCGTGTGAGTGTGAGAAGAACTAGATCTGGTGTGTGAGTCCTAGGCTACGATCACTTATTCAATCTAATCGTCGATCCTCTCCAGACTCGAGGCATCGATTCTTCTACCGGAGCATTAGAAAACCATTGACGAGTCGATGATTCTTCTACCGGAGCATCATCGACGTCTGCTGCTGCCTCCTGTGTTTAGATCTGACAATTGACGTCGTCGGCTAGCCGATCTGCTCCATAACACTGTGATTTTTAGATTATTTCTCACTTCTTCATCTTCATATGTTTTTTTCACACTCTTGGTAGACTACTAGTACGAATTCGATTTTGGGCAATTATTGAAGACATAAAAAACTAGCAGGGATGGTTGATTCTGTTGATCAGAAGAGGGGGATGAGGATGTCTAGGATCTGACCTTTGTCTTGAAATTTCATTTTATTTTATTCTTAAAAATTTCTATTTTCGTGCGCTTCACTGGTGCTTTCTGAAACTCGTCTCTGAGAGAGATTTTTTGTGAAGAAGAAGAAGCTGCTACATTAGGGTTTGCTAAGGAGGCAAAAAAGCGAGACTGAAAAAATGTTTCGACTAAAGATGGTGGGAGTAGTCCAAGGGGAGAGTCCAGTCCATATAGTGTTCATGGATAACTTACCTCAAGACATGTACAATGGTTGAATGAGATGTATTTTCGAGAAGTGTGGCAGAGTTTTGGATGTTTTTATACTAGCAAAGCGGAGAAAGATGGTTCGAACCAGGTTCATCTTTGTGAGATTTTCAAAGAAAAAGGAAGCTCTTGAGGCCATCAGAAGATACCATAGTGCGTGGTTATTAGATCAACGGCTGATGGTAAGCAAGGCTAAGTATGGCCCTGAGAAAAAAATTATAGAAAATCACATTAGCTGATACCCCACACCGCAATCAAACTTAATCTGGTACTTGGAAGAAAGCACCTCAAGATGGCATAACATACAAGCAGGTGGTTAAAGGTAACGGGCCAGAGAATACCAAAAATGTTGATAGCATTATATCTCATGTTACAATGGAGAAATCGGAAGAGGAGTGGCTTCAAAAATGCATGGTGGGGGTGGCAAGAGATTGGAGGTTGGTCTGTGGGATAGAAGACACGATGAGAATGGAGGGGGTCTTTGATATAATAATCAAACCTCTTGGAGGCCCAAAAGTCCTGATACAGTTTTCATTCAAGGAGGACAAGATGTATTACTGTAAAGAAGCTAAATCCTGGTTGGAGTGCTGGTTCGAGGTAATGTATGAATGGAGCTACAGAGAATTTAATAGTTAGAGAAATGTGTGGATCTCAATTGAGGGTGTTCCTCTCAATGCATGGAGCGTTTCAACTTTTACGATAATAGGGGAAGGTGTTGGAATAGCTCTAGTAGTGGATCCAAATTCTGGGGCCAAGAGAGACATTACGCAAGCCAGAGTCTATATAGCCACTTAGAGCTTGGAACCCATAAACCGAGTGAGTAGCATAATGGTGGGCAATTTTGTTTATAAAATCATATTGACAGAAATGTTTGTCCTAGGGATTGTCATTGGTCGAAGTCAAGGAGGAGAAGCAAGGGATCAGAGGGTTTCAAGTAGAAACCCTGAAGGAATGAAAGGGGAGGACCAGGTCATAGTGTATAGGAAGGAGTCTTCTCCATCCATGTCCGCTGGAGAGTCTACGTCGGCAAAAGCATGGCCGAATTTAAATGCCGATGATTGCGACTTGTTATCTTTTGTTGAAGAGATAGACCAATCAGGGGGTAAAAAAAGGCAAACAATAAGGAGAAACAGAGCCCACACAAGCGGCAGTACCCAGGATAAGGAAACTACGGGTCTGAGGAGCTCAACATCACCACATGTACGTTGGGTAAACGCCTCAAGCTTGGGGATTGTTGCGGAGGAGAACCGAAGTCCGAGGGTGGGTAACTCGAGGTCCATCACCTTATGTGATAACCTTGGGGAGGGGGCCCCAAAGGCAGGACAAATGTCAGAGGCTACATTAGTAAAAGTTGTGGCAACAGGAGTAGGTGCCGACCCAAGTCTACATAATACCCAACTATGCATTGATCTTGATAGCTGAGGGGAAGGGCCTGGGCCAACTCATTTAAACAATACAAATGAGTTGGCCAGCAGAGCAATCAATCAATTACCAATGAGTTAGGACAACTACCCAAACCCAGAGGTCAATCAAGTAGACTTTTCCAAAAAGAAGAGAGCAGGGAAGTCCAAAACAACAGTAAAAAGGAGAAGGAAATTTAATTTAAGAGTGGGGGCCACGAAACATAGAAAGAGAAGGAAAGTTTTATCTCCCAAAGCACCAGGTACAGTCCATTTTCAGTTGTGGGATACACAAGGTTCCCTTTCTTCCTTATGCATAAGAAATAGGAACAAGTTGATTTTGGAAGAAGCTGAAATTACAGTGGCAGTGGGAAAAGAGCCGGGGGTCGATTTCTAAGGAGAGGAAGAGGATAGTGTTGAATGGTTGGCCACTTTGGAGAAGAGTTACAGAGAAAAACATGAGGAAGGGATCAAGGGGAAAGGATAGCTAAGCTGTTCTGGTATAGGGTGAACATCATGAGGTGTATTTATGTGATTTATGATAGCAAAATTTTTACATGGAATGAAGGGGGCTTGGCTCGAGCATCAAGAGGAGGATGGTGAAGAAAACAACAAAAAATCTGTTACCTCACATGGTTCTTCTACAAGAAACAAAGTTAAAAACCATAACCAGTATGGTGGTTAGAAGCCTCTGGGGAGGTAGCGTCAAGCTTAAATGGGAAGCTATGGATGCGGAGGGTGCCTCAGGTGGTCTGTTATGTGTGTGGGAGGAGAGCCATTTCCAACTATGGCAAATGATTGGAAATAAACACTTTTTCATACTGTTAGGAACATGGGGAGGGAACTTTAAATGTGCAACAAGGAATGTATATGCTCCAAATAATGAAGCTATGAGCCAAGCTCTGTGGGAAGAGTTTGCAGACTTGAAGATGAAATTCCCAGGTCCATGGTGTCTTGGGGGGGATTTCAATGAAATTTTGAAGTAGGAAGAGAGGAAAGGCTATTCTGGCCCAACCAGAGGAATGAAAGATTTTCAAAAGTTTATAACTACCACAGACTTGGTTGATCTACCACCTCAAGGTAAATGTTTTACGTGGTTAAATTTTTAGGTAAACCTCAAATAAAGTAGGCTGGAAAGATTTCTACTCGATGAGGAATGGCTGGTTAATCGTGATTGGATTCAAAAAGCTCAATTAAAAGCCCTATCTAATCATAACGCTGTAGTGCTGGCATGTGGGACGAAGGACTGGGGCCCCAAGCCTTTTAGGCTATACAATGTTTGGTTCAGCCATCCTAGTTTCAACCCCACAGTGAAACTGCTATGGTTTAAAGGAGAAAGTAGAGGTTGAGGGGGCTATGTTCTAATGAAAAAGCTTCAACATGTTAAAAGGGGACTAAAACAGTGGAAGGCCAAAGTATTGGGCAACACCTCAGACAGGATTGGAGTAATCACATTAGAGATAGAGGGCCTAGAAAAGGAAGCCGAGAAGAGGGTGGTCACAGAAGAGGAAAGCACAAAGTTGAAGACTCTAAGAGGGAAACTGTGGAAGGAACACATATGGAGGAGAATGAATTGAGACAAAAATCTAGAGTTATGTGGGCAAAGTTGGGTGATCAGAATACAGGCCAAATCCAGAGGGATTATATTGGCCAAATCCAGAGGGATGGAAGAACTATTAAAGATCCTCAGGAGATCAAACGGACTATGGTACACCACTTAAAAGAGCTTTTTAAGGAATCAAGCTACTCAAGATCTACCATAAGTGGACCATTTGCCAGAGTGCTTTCCTAGAACCTAAGGGACAAACTAACCGAGGCTTTCTCTAAGGAAGAGGTACGTGCAGCAATTGCAGGGTGTGATGGGAACAAAGCACCTGGCCCAGATAGATTTAATCTTAGTTTCTTTTAGCGCTTCTGGCTATTAATGGAGCCCTAAATCATGAGATTCATGAGAGATTTTCAAGAAAATGGTAAATTGGTTAGAGACCTTAATAGTTCATTTATAGCCTTGATACCCAAGATCTCAAGCCCCCAAGGCCTCTCAGATTTCAGGCCAATTAACCTGGTGAGGGCGGCCTACAAAATCTTGTCTAAAGCTCTTGCATGTAGACTCAAGTTGGTAGTGCCAATAGTGGTGGGGGAGGAACAATCAGCTTCCACTCACGGGAGGCAAATTCTAGATGGAGTTTTAATAGCAAATGAGATCGTTGGCATGCGGAAGAGGAAGAATCAATCAGGTTTCATTTTGAAACTTGATTTTAACAAAGCCTATGACTCCATTAACTGGAACTATA
>JAOTRH010213299.1:0-10800 GCA_034768845.1 Heliamphora exappendiculata | reverse complement strand
CTTATAAGTTTAATAATTAAATGCAATAAATTTGAACAATTGATATAATAAAATATAATATAAATTTTATTAATTAAAATTTAACAATTATATTATATTTTACACATTATAAGTGGGCATGCTTGAGATTGGACCAAAGTGGGCGGGCTTGGGATCGGGCTTTGAGCCTTGGCCCAATCCACAGGCTCAGGGGAGGCCTAGGCCCGGGGTTGGCAGCTACTGGCTATGGTCAAGCTCGGGATTTGGCCAGGCCGGGCCGAGCCCGCACTATAGAAGGTCTTGGGTTGCCCTCGGGCCATGAACTTTTTTTACACTTCTATTCCCAACCAATGTGGAACTTATTCAGTCAAAACAAAAGCGTGACTTAACAAGTATTATGATATAACGTGTTCATTCAATATGAATAAGGTTCAATGCCAGTATTATGATATGATGTGCTCATTCAAAATATGTACGATATGTGTTTATTTAATGTGATGTTATACTAAGATGTTATAATTTTTTCTCATATAAGGTGGGTCGCAAGTGTGTGGAATTCACTCTATGCAAAAAGAGTGTGTCCGGATCTATAATTCACATATACACCTAACAAAATTTTTTTTATTATAAATGAGATACTGATTAGAGAAATTTTCTTGTATTTAATTAATATTGGTAATAGTAGATAGATTCGTTGTTCTTAACAAAATGATCGACAAGTATATTTTGCGAATGGATTATGCATATTTCAAGAATAAATGTTATTCAATTATATAATTATTATTATTTTATTAATTTAATTTTTTTGTGTAGAAAGAAATAAATGGTTGAAATTCTCCAAATAGGCCCACTATTGGAGTAATTATTCGGTGCTTCCGAAGTTTCATGTAATAAATTCACGTGGTGTTCCTATCCAATATAGTGATGACAAATTTTACGATAAAAATATAATGGCTCACCTTAATTTGTTAGTATTTAGGAGGCAAAGGGTGATCCGCATTATGTAGGTTGCGATCATTTATTTGTCGAAAGTATTATATGGTATCGCCGACATGGCACTTCGAGAATATCTAATAATTTTTCCATAGGAAGAAATGGGGTCCTCTCCATTTACTTTAGAAATAAAGAGGATGATCAAGATCCGCATGCATGAATGAGCTATGAATGAGACAATAACTCTCTCACAGGAGGTTAAGGTTGTGCTATGAATGAGGTTAACAACTCTCTCACGAGAGGTCAGGGTTGTGCCCCGTTTTCTATTGGTTATATATATATATATATATATATATATACCCTTTAAGGATCCGTGTGGGATACGTAAAATTATGACAACCTTAATTTAAGAGAGTTATGACAACAAATACACTATTATATATTTTTATCTTTATTAGATAAAATTATAAAATGTGTCAACTCTTTATATTTTAATTTTTCTTGTCTTTCCCTTTATAAATCTCAAATCTGAAAATAATTAACGTTAGGAGGAAAAAAATACGAATTTCAAAAAATTAACTCGTGCTTACTGTCGATTATAAGTAAATTAAAAATAATAATTTCAAAGTAACATTATTTAATAGAACCTTTTGTAATAAATATAAAGGGATCAAGTTCTGACCAGAGCCACGTATAGCACATGTAGAGTGCCGTATAGCGCAAAAATCTTTTCCACCCACGACTGCGTATCTTGGCATGTGCATCCCAGCTCGGGTGGTGAGCCGAGCATATACGGCTTGAACAGTGTATCCGAGCTGTGATGACCTCGAGGTATGCGAATTCGTACAACGGCCTTGGTCCCGAGCTCATGTGCAGTATAGTACCGACCCCAAAGATGAGGAGCTTGGCACTATGAGAAGGAATGCTCGACATTCATGACAGAGCAAGACGTGCCGTCCAGCTCCTAAAGCCGAGCTCGAGGGTTGATATCTGAGATCAATGACTCGTGATACGCGTATTAGAAGAATGATATGATGATAAGAGATCAATAGCGATTGAACCAACTCTACGGCTAGGATGTCAGAAAGAGTTAACTTAGCCAAGACTAGACTAGATCTGAGTATTGATAGACAGCTTGACATGACAAAAAGATATTGCAGAAAGATCTAATTATGGCATTAATAAGTCACCATTAGATCATTAATTCGCATACATAGATCAGAGCAAAAAAGTACAACCCGACCTACTCGGGTCGGGTCGGATTCCAAATACGGGCCAAGTATATTCTTCTCTATAAATAACCACCAAATTTGAAAATACAAGTATGCTCATTATTTACTAGCCAAAAATCTGTCAAAATACTTTCAAGCTCTTCTCTCTCTTTATAATCCTTGCCTGACTTGATCGTCGGAGGGTCCACTGGTATAAAGCTACTGACAAATATTTCATTCATTTCTTATGCAGGCATACACATGATATCTATCTCTAACATCTCAATTAGATTAGACGAGACGAGTAAATCCCAATTCTTATTCTCTACAAAATATTATCTCCTCGTCACTTAAAATAGATTTTTCATAAGTCGCTTATCCATTTCTTGAGTGAAATGGTCACATAATGGAAATAACTTTCACTTTTATCGTCATCCACGTTAAATCTGATTAAGATAAGATATCCTATTTTAAACGTTAAATAGTATAATTTTTCTATATCATCCATTATATTCTTTGGAAACACAGTACTATGGGCCCTGTTTGGGCTAAATTGTAAAAATTTTGCATATTTTTGTTTTTTTAAATTTTTTTTATTTTTTAAAATTGTTTCGATAAAATAGACCGAAAAAGTAAAAAATATTAATATAAAATTGAAAAAAGTTTATTAAAGATCAAAATAAACAACATTAAATTTAGTTTATTGGCTTATTTTGGTTTATTTTGACTTATTTTTATATTTTTGATTTTTTTATATTTTGATTTTTTTTTTGTTTTTTTTAGCTCACCTTGAATAATAGTTGAATTGTATATAATAGTTTGACTAAATAATATTTTTTTATTAAAAATAAAAATAAAATAAAATAAATTAATAATTAATTAATTAATTATTCCAAACAGAAGCGATATATCACTAACTTTCAGTCAAATTTTGTAGTTAGATAACAATGGCAGGAGAGTAACTACTTGAATGTTAGTAACATATACTGAATAGGGGATGCTTGGCAATGCTTTTATTAATAATTATTAATTTTTTAATTATAATTTTAATAATAAATTATATTTATTTTAAATATTTATAACTTTTATTATAAATTATAATTATTTTTTTATTTTAACTATAAATTAATATATTTATTAAATACTCATAATTTTAAATCAATTAAAATAAAGTTGAGATGGCAAGTGAAGAGGGTAGGTTGTGACAATCAATATACTGTAGGTAAGTGTGCTAGCTAATTAATTACAGCTGCAAATGTATCCAATCATATTTTGGCGCCGCAATCTTAAAGTTAAACCAATAAACCTACTTCAATTAATTACAGCCGCAATATTTATCCGATGCATTGCTTTGTTTACCACATGATTGTTTGTCAATTTGGAAAGCCAAGGTTGTGGACAAATTATCCGGTGGTCTTCCTGTAAGTGATGTTATATAGGCTCTGTTTGAATAAATAATTTATTGATTTATTTAGCTTATAAATAGTTAAATAAAAATTTTCGTTTAGTTTGTCAAATAAATAAAATTTAAGTCAATAAACTAATAAACTAATAAATCAAAATAAGTTAAAATAATCAAATAAGCCAAATAAATAAGTGTCTTTCCAAACGAAACAAATAAGCAAATAAGACAATTAAGCCAAACAAAGTAGCTTATTTATATTTTTGCTTATTTGCCAATAAATAAATAAGCAAGTTATCCAAACGGAATCATAATATTTTAATAAATAATTATAACATATATTATGGTGGTATTTGGTATTGTTGAAATTTATAACTTATATATTATAGTTTATAGTAAAAATTGTAAGTATTTAGTAAAAATTATAATTTATAATTAAAATAAAAAATAATTATTATAATTTATAACTAAAGTTATAAGTATTTAAAAAAATTTATAATTTATAATTAAAATTAATAATAAAAATTTAAAAATTAGTATAACTAGTTTTGCTAAACACCCTCATATGCATTATTATTTGTTTTTTAATCACTCAATAAATGTAAGTCAATGTATTCGTATACTAAAATTTGTGATAACCATATTAGGTATGAATATTATATAGACTTGTCAAATGATACTGCGAAAATAACGAATAATTACTTAAATTTGAGACGATTGTTGATTACTTTGGAAACATGAAATTGAGAAAGTAATTAAAAAAGTAATTATTCAGTAATTTTAGAGCACCATGGGTCATTGCTTACATAGTGCTCTTATTTAATTATGTAACAAATAATACTTCGGGTAGGATAATAGTAATTCACCCTCCTTGGATGGGTAGGAGATAAAATGGCCCATTTATTACGCATTCTTAAATTTATTTATAAAAATTATGTAAGTATTATCCTATGATACTGTGAGAGTACTTAATAATTTTCTATTTAAAAAGAGGTTGGGTATTAAGGTTCTATTCATTTCGACATAAAATATTTTATTTATTTATTATTGTTTAGTTGATAATATATATGTAAAATATTTGAATTAATAAAATATTTTAACTCATTAGATCAAATTTAACTTATAAAAAATTAACTCGTAAGTTAATTTTGAAATTGCACCTACTAAACTTTCACGTGATTTCTTCACCTAATTCTTTTGATATTTTGTCATTTTCATGGTAGCGATTTTTTTTATTTTTTTTATTAAAAATATTTTTTAAATGTTAACCAAATACTCAAAAATACAAATAAAAATTTTTATTTTTACAAAATTATTTTATATGTAAAATATTTTTAATAATAAAATATTATATATCAAAACAAATGGAGCGGAATTAAAAAACTTTTTAGCTGTCCAAATCCAAGTACAATTTGAAAAGTTGAAATAGATACACAAGTAAAACTGATAAAAAAATAAAGAACTATTTAATTATTTAACAAGAGGTAAATAAAAGATAAAAAAAAGTAAGAGATGTTCCATTTTTTTTACACGCGTAAAAGGAGTTTTTAATTTTTTAATATTAATTTTAATTATAAATTATAATTTTTAAAAATATTTATGATTTTTATTATAAATTATAATAATATTTTTTTTATAAATAACGAATTTTAATTACAAATTAGCATATTTTTTAATTATATAATACTCACCCTAAACCTCACAATTGGTCCACCACTACTAGTTTTTTTATATACATCCCACCCAAATATCACTTGCACCATTTAGGCCTTGTTATCGATCTTAATTTTTTTGAGGGCAAAAAATACTAAAAAATTATGATTATTTGTTTGACAAAAAGGTAAAATAGTTAAAAAATTAAAAAATTAAATTAAAATATAAAATTTTAAAATATTATATTTAAAATTTTCTCACTTTTAAAATATAATAATATTTTTTTTATAATTTATTTACCATCACTACAAATTACATATAATTGTTAATATTAAATATATAAAAAGATAAAATTATTTATTTTTAATAAAAAATAAAAATAGTATTTTATTTAAATAATTAATTTTAAAAAAATTAATTTAAAAATTAAATTATCAAATAATATATTTTAAATTTAATTTAATATTTTTAACAATCCGGAGTTGTGTGCCATTAACTAATAGTTGCGTGTCCCTAACCATAGCCTATTAGATTAGATTATAGGTTTGCGCGTGCCGCCCCCTAACCATAGCCTACGTTGGCGGGTGTTTTTAAAATAATACGTGATATTATTTTTATAATACTCTTTTATTAATAAAAAAATTTAAATATATTTATTTTTTACTTAAGAGTTTTTTTTATATAATTAAATATAAATATCACATAAATAATACTACGTAATATCAGGTTAATTCTTTTCTTTTTTTGTTTAAGATTTTTTTTTTGTTTAATTCACTTTCTTTGTTCTTTGTAAATTTTGAAAAAATTCATCTCATTTGGTACTATATGATTCCACTCTTCAAGAACTCTGAATTATTTTTTGGAACCTCATCCTCCTCCTCATAAATAATTCGGTTGCTCCGAAATGACTTAAACCAATAAAAAAATCCCAATTTCTTGAATTCAAATATTTGTAATTAATCTATATTCCTATCTTATCTAGATTACAAATAGATTTGCATGCAATGGCCCTATTTGGGTAAACAAAATTTATTAATTTATTGACTTATAAATAAAAAATAAGTTACGTACAAATAAGTTCTGACATCCAAACGAACCGAATAAGTTAAATTTTAAGTCAATAAACAAATAAGTTAATAAGTTAAAAATTACATAAACGAACCAAACTTATTTAAGCAAATAAACCAATAAGCTTATTTGGGCACAAGAAGTTATGCTGAATTGTTTACCACAATTTTTATTTTCTATCGGCATTAAACAATTTCAAAAATGTTAATATTAGAATAGCCAAGGCAAATTTTGGTTGTTGTAATTTTTATTTTTTGATAGTTAACTTTTATCTTAAGTTTAGCCGCAACAAACATTATGTAATCAAGAAGAAAAAATATTGAGTTTTGAATAATTATATTTTTTAACTAAAAATAATGTAATTTTAAACCTTCAAACCACTGTTTGGGATAGCTTTTTTTTTTTTAAATATTTTTTACTTTTACATCTAAATTTTTTTATTTCTTTAATTCGCAATTATAAAACAATATGAAAATACAGTTGTATTGGCTAAAATTTTAAAAAAATTCATACATGATGAAAAAGCCACTTTAAGGCTTTGAAAGTGATATTTTTAAGGGCCTGTTTGGTTAACAGTTTCTGAACTAATTTTCACTTTTTATTTTTCAAAAATTTGAGAAAGCACGTTTGGTTGAGTTTTTCGAAAATTATTTTTCAAAAAAATTGAGTGCAAAACTGAAAAAAAAAGAAGAAGAAAAAAGTGAGAATTACTACGGACCTGTTTGGTTATACTTTTCAATTCCACTTTTCAGAAAATTGTTGTTACAAAATAATAAAAATGTACTTGTTAACAATTTTTACAAAATAGTTTTAGAAAAGTGAGTTGAAAAAGAGCTTCAAATAAGAAAATTTAAAAATTATTAAATGTTGTTTTCAAAAAATTTTTAAGTCTAATTTTTTGATAAAAACAAAAAATACAAAACACAATCTCTCCGTCACCGCAACCTTTGAGTCGCTGTCGTCGTCTCATCAGATCTCAATCACCATTACTATCGTTGTCGAGTTAGATCTCAATTGTCGCCGCCGTTGTCGTTCAATCAAATCTCAATGTTGTCACTTTGTCCCACCATATTTTAATTACTGTCGCCGTCGTCGTCGAGCAAGATCTCAATCATCGTCGTTGTCGTCGAACCAAACCTCAAAGTCGAATGTTGTCGTTGTCGTCTCAATCATCGTCATCGTCACCATTGCTTCATCTTCACTTCCTTTTATTGATTGAAAGAATAAGCGAGATATTATTGTTCTATTCCCATCTCACTCGTCGTCTTATTCACTTTTTATTCTTTACTTTTCTAAAATTAATACACCAATACACTTTCTTTCCAAAATATTATGAATCTATTTTTTGAATTTATTTTTAAAAAATAATTTTCAAATTTTAATTTTAAAAAATACAACCAAATGCACCCTTTTGAGTTTTAAATAAAGAGATAAAAAAACCATTGATGGTGTTTAGAATTGCTAAAATTACTAGCTTATAGATCGTAATTTGTAATAAAAATTAAGTATTTAGTAAAACTTCTAACTTATAGTTAAAATAAAAAAAATAATTATAATTTGTAATAAAAATTATGAATATTTTGAATATATTATAAATTATAACTAAAATTAATAAAAAAAATTAAAAACCAGTGGCACTAATTTTGCCAAACATCTCCAATTTAGTGTGACAAAATAAGAAAAGTCAAAAAGAGTATCAATATCAACTATTCTTTTTTATAATATATATATAGGCTCTGCAGTGTTATTCCTCGGATTAGATTAAATTGTCTTTGATAAATGTTTATTTCATAAAATAAATAAACACAAAATTAAATTTAAGTAAACACATCAAATTTAAAATATTTAATGTATCAGTACTAATAGTGTTTGAACTGTTAATTCCTCGTAATGCAGAATGGGTGTGCTATGTTTTAACTTGAGATTAAAATTTTATAAAATTTTATGATTTAAACTGTTTATATTGCATGCCTTGTCAATTATTTTATTAATACAAATATTTATATTTATTAGACATTGCTACTATAGCATTTAATCACATCTTATTAGTTATGTATCTTTAAAAATATATTAGTCATTTATTTTTTTAAAAATAAATTTAATCAAATCATATGATTAATGATATACAACAAATAAATTCAATTTTTCCTAGATGCAATATAATTATTATTACTAATAATTACTCATGCCAAAAAGCACTTTATATATAATTTAATCCAAAAATTAATTCTAAATAATAAAAAGTTTTTGTATTTATTAAATAATATATTTTAATATTTCTATTAAACTCACCCTTCACACGATTTAAACCAAATGTGACAGAAAAAAATATATGTAAACTAAAAAAATGTCAAATCCTTGAAACTATATATTTTTTGGATATTAAAAATATGTTTTGATAAGAGATATTAAAAATATATTTTTGATGAAATATAAAGGAAAAAGTTTTATTTAAAATTAAATAAATGTGTTTGAAATGTAAAGGTGGAGAAAGAGAGAAACACTAAAGTGGGCCGGTTTGGTTATACTTTTCATTTTTACTTTTCATAAAATTGTTGTCCCAAAATAATAAAAATGCACTTGTTAATAATTTTTATAAAACAGTTTCAGAAAAGTGAGTTAAAAAAGTGCTTCAAAATAAAAAAAAATGAAAATTATAAAATATTGTTTTCTGAATTTTTAAGTTTAGTTTTTTTGGAAAAAACAAAAAACACAGAACACAATCTCTCCGTCATCGCGACCTCTCAGTTGCTGTCGTTGTTGTCTCACTAGATCTCAATCACCATTGCCGTCGTCGTCGAGCCAAATCTCAATCATCGTCGCCGTTGCTGTCGAGTCAAATCTCAATCGCCATTGCTGTCGTCTTACCAGATTTCAATCATGATTGACGCCGTCATCGAGCCAAATCTCAATCATCGTCGTTGTCGTCGAGTCAAATCTCAAAATCAGGCGTCGTCGTTGTCGTCTCGGTTATTATTACTTCATCTTCACTTTTTTTTCTTGATTGAAAGAATCAACGAGAGATTCGTGTCTCAATTATTGTCCTCTTCGTGTCTTAGTCGTCGTCTTCTTCACTTTTTTTTATTCACTTTTTTAAAAATTGTACACAAAATACACTCTCTTTTTTTAAAATATTATGAATATGTTTTTTAAATTTATTATTAGAAAATAAGTTTCAAATTATAATTTTAGAAAAAGCAATCAAATTCACCATTTTGAGTTTTAAATGAAGAGATAGAAAAACTATTGGTGGTGTTTAAAATTGTTGAAATTAATAGTTTATAGATTGTAACATGTAATAAAAATTTAATATTTGATAAAATTTATAACTTATAGTTAAAATAGAAAAAAAATTAATTATAACTTGTAACAAAAATTATAAATATTTTGAATATATTATAAATTATAACTACAATTATAATTTTAACTACAAATTACAAATTATAATTTATAATATATTCAAAACATCAACTTGAGCCGTTTTAGAGCGTCTTGAACGGTCCAACCCAAATCCTTATTTTAGAGAATCAAAAGAAATATTTTTAATTAAAAAAGAAATTTAAAGAACAATACTATCAATTTAAACCCAAACTACACATTTCTATTTTCATCTCTAAAAAGACTCCCTCAAATACTTCCATCCAAACCCAAATCGGTAACTCATGCCGGTTACCCAAGTGGCAAGCCCGTTGAAGGCCACATCAGTTGCAGCTTAAAATGGCTACCCAAATTTTTATTAATTATATTAAATATTAATCCCATTTTGAAGGTATCATTAATATCTTTCGAATGAAACCAATTTCATAAATATTGTGTATATAAAAAATATATATTTTACTGAAATACAATAAAAAGTATAAAAGATTTAGTTGATATTTAAATTTGAAATAAAAAACTCATGAGAATAAAATTCCAAATTTTAAAGGTAATAGTAAAATAGAGATATGATTCTTTATGATATTGACACCCTAAATATAGAGCATCAAATTGGTGTTCTCTAAAATAGATAATGGGTTGAAGAGTATTTTTAGTCTAAAATAAAATTATAGAGCACGGATTGGAATTGCTCTTATCTTCTAATATTCTTCATCATAGCATTCAAACCCAATAACCCTATGAAATTAAGGATCATTTGCCCGGCCTTGTGAGGGAAAAAAAATAGACAATACCAAAAACGAAACTTGCTGAGGAATTAAAAGAACAAAAAGGCATTAGGGGGAAAGAGCACGCTAGGAGAGCTATGCCAAACACCCCCTCAAATAACTGATTACCACAGTCTACTCGTATTGTAGTCCTGAGTAAATTTGTTCACATTGCGATGCAAAACTGAAGAAAAGTCCCCAAAAAAGAGAGGGTTTATAGTTTGCCTATCACTCAATTGTTGCCAGCTTTTCTTCATCAACCTCAAAAGCCTTCCTTGCTTGTTTCAGCTCCTCATTCATAGACAGCAGTTCTGTACAGCGGTTAAGCTTCGGCAGATCCTACACAAGGTCCAAGTGTTGGATAGGATGCTAGGAACAGTTCACTAGATAAACAATTATATACGCACCCCCC
>JAOTRH010213288.1:0-10800 GCA_034768845.1 Heliamphora exappendiculata | reverse complement strand
AAATGTGTACTTATACCTAATACTAACGATAGTAAGGCATGATCAATAACAATGTGACTTTTTTCGGGTGTTAATAGATAATTGTTTAATATACTCGATACATTTGACATCAATTCATAGGTTGTAACAATCACCTGATCATTTTCATTGAGTTTGATTGCACTGTTATTGAATAAATCATTAAAAAATGAAACAAAATCAAATCCAATGGATTTGTATTGATCTTGAAGTTGTTTAATAGTCATTAAATGATAAGTTTGACCATGACTTTGTAAGGTTTCCATGGATACTAAATTAAAATCATAGAAAATATTTATCCGGTGATACCTAATCTAAATATGTGCAGGGTAGGGGGGATATCCATCACCTCTCTTACAATGTCTGATCGAAGTTTTCATCTGAATTTTTGTATAGATATATATTAACAATCTTTGATTTCTGATCAAATTACTTACGACTGACAATTGCCAAATCAGTTTCGAATTGAATGATATGATTCATACGATGAATCGAATCATTTTTTTCAAAACCAAGTAATTGTAAGACTTCGGAACCAACTTTCATGTATGTATCACGAATCTAAAGAAGGGAATTTGTTTTGAAGAACAATCGAAAGATAATTTTACGATTTGATTTTACCAAAATAATTTATCGACAATCGAAATCGTTGTCGCTAATAGGGTCACGAACGTTAGTGTCGTATCTATACATATAAAAGAATAATAATAAAAAAAAGTAGCAATTACTGTTTTCATTCGGGTTACGATCTATAGAGATAATTTTTCAACGATCAGAACCGTTCACCAGCGGCGTTAGACCATAGAAAGGGTAGTGAACGGTGGCGATTTAGAAATAATAACATGCACAGTGGTGGCTATGTGCATAAAATTTGTGAAAATAATAATCTCTTAAAGGTGGTCACGGCTGTGGGTGTTTGCAGTGGTTAAAACCATTCTAGGGTGGTCGCCGGTGGTCTGGAGGTGAGAGGTGGTGACGCTGGTGGTGGTCGTGGTAGCCGGAGGTGGCTGTGGTGGAGAAGAGAGAAACGGGAGAGAAAGAGAGGGAGAGAGAGAGAGAGTTTACCGAGAGAGAGGAGAGGAAAAACTGTGGATGACGGCAGCTAACGGCGGCGGGGGAGTCGCCGGCGGTGGCGACGGTTGTGGACGGCGGACTCAGGCGACGGCGGTGTGGCTCCGACGGAGGCGGCGGACGTTGCGCAATGGTGGCGCGGTTTGGTCTCACAGTTTGGCGCTGTGTGTGTTTTTATGTATATATGTATTATATATATATATATAAAATTGATTAATTAATTTAGTTGTTAATTGATTTTTTAGAATTGATTTTTGATGCGAAGGAGAATGGATGCGAAGGTAAAAGGGAATTTTTTAGGGTTAATTTTAGGGCAAAAGAAGAATAAGAATGAATGTAAAGATAAGGGTAAAATGGTAAAATTTTATTTTTTATTAACGCTGTTAGCTTGATAAGTTTGACAGAAGAGAGTAGTGTAATTTTAAAAATCACATAGGAGATCTCTGTAACAAGTTTAAATTTAAAAAAAATAAGTATAATTATTTAAAAAATAAAAAATTTAAATCAAAAAATAAATGACATTTAGCAAGAGGTTTTAGTTTTTAAATTTATTTAAAGTTACGTTCTATTTTAAAAATTATATTTTAATAAGTTTAATTTCAATATAAAACACCTGAAGTATCCTTAATGTGTGTGAGAGAGAGAGAGAGAGAGCGGGAAATAAGAAATTTTATATTTTTTAAGAAGATTTAAATATTAGTCATTCACTCAGATCTTATAAAAGATTTAATCTTATAATTTTTATTTTAAGAGATTTAATCTTATTATATTTAAAATAATTATATTATGTCTAATTTATTTCTATTTAAGTATTAATCTTTTTTGTTTTGGATATGCGAGAAAATACAAGTGATATATTTATTAAGTTATTATAACTGTTGAGAATAAAAAGTAATACATCTTTGTTTAATTAATATCTTTGTTTTATTAACTGATAAATGTATCACTTATTACGTGTAATTAAAACTGTAAAAAAAATTACTATAGGACTAAAATTCTATTATTAGTTGATAATAAAATTTATACTAAAATTGTTATATTTTTTAAACTAATAAATGAATAATAAAATAATTACAATTAAAAGCAAATAGAATTAATTTTTTATTATATTATAATTTTATCTAATTCTTATACATTAATTAGTCACAAAATAGAAAAAAAGCTTTCCATTATATTTAATGAAGAAATGATAAATTATTTATTAAAAAAAGGCAATTCTCATTCAGTAAAGTATTTCTCATTTTTAAATGAGAGTTTCAAAATTTACATATTTTTTAGACTAGTCAATGTTAGAAAATAAGACAGATGCTTTCAAAAAAAAAAAGAATCCTAACATAATTGTGTAAAAATTAAAAAGTTCTCATTTTTTTTGTAAGATTTTTGAATTTAAAAAATATAAAATTTTCTCATTTCTAATTTTTGAAAATAAGAAAATTCTCATTTTTTAAAAAATAAAATTTTCTTATTTTGTTATTATCTATTCAATATAGATCTTAATGAGAAGAATTTAAATATAATAAATACTTTAAATAAATAAATAAATATTAGTAGTGAACCCGTGCTATGCACTAATAAATTATTTTTTAATATATTTATCAGGTTTTTTGAATTGTACAAAAGTTTATCAAAAAAATAAAAAAATTTATTAAAAAAATAATATTTTCCGTTCTAATCAAATTAATTAAAAAATATTATTTTTAAATTTTTTATTCAATTTATATTATAAAATATGAAAAATAAATAATCAAATATACAAACTCAAAAAGCTCGAATTTTAGGCAAAGATATGGGGTGATAGGTTTCTACCAATTTATTGCCTGAGTTCAACAGTGAACTAGATTTTGTGATTTCAGCATTTTGTAATGGGGTCTAATGCGTTTCAATTTTATATAATTATGATAAATAAAGATAAAATTTTTAACATTATTAGACTTTGATGAACATCTTTTTAAAAAAAATTTCAAAGTTGGACCCTTAAATTGAACTGAATTTTCTGAAATATTTTGATTAGAATTTTTTGGATTGTTCACAAAATTTTGAACATAATTAAGCTCAACTTTCACAAAATTAATTTTACCTAAATCTCTTAAGACAGAAGAATTTTTTATATACCCAAGGCCAGTTCAATGAGAAGTCACTTTTTGTATACTTAAAATATTTTTCAAAATTTTTGAGGCCGTAATAAATTTCTTAAAAATAACATTAAAAGTATCAAGATCACATTCTAATTTAATTATTATACTCTCAAGAGATTTATTTGACTCAATATTTTCATGCAAATTTTTTTTAAGATTAACAATTTTATCTTTATAATTTTTACATGTGTTAATCAAATCATTCCTTTATTTTTCAGTAGCAATTAATTTTTCAGATAAGATTATTCTGTGGTTTTTTAACTGACTAACTTCTAATTGAGTTTCGGATAAATCTTGCTTTAAATTTCTTTTTTCTTTTTAAGAAATTTTATTTTTATAGTCAATTTTAAATTTAATTTTGCCAACATAAAACTTTTTTAGTATAATTTTTCATAAGCATACTGAAGAGACTCATAATCTTTAGATTCACAATCATATTTATCTTCGCGATTACTATAGTGACATCGTGAATACATGAATATAGAACTAAAACACATGAATGATTTAATATTTATATTTTCTTCCTCAAACAAATCAATGAATAAGATTGATTAAGACCGTTTTTTTCAAAAAAAAAAAATTTAGTTAGAAAAATATTATAACCCTTTTTATTCAAGAAAAGAACATTAAATTTTTTTATATCAAAGAAATATTATTTTTTTAAAAATATAAACCTGCTCTAATGCCAATTAAAAAAATAATATTTTCATTCTTTAATCAAATTATTTTAAAAAATATTATTTTTACGTTTTTTAATCAATTTATGTCGTAGAATGCGAGAAATAAATAATCAAACATATAAACTCAACACACGAGATTTTTTACGTAAAAATTCTAAACTTGAAAAAAAATCACATGACTAATCCAAGTATTGGTAATCAAACACTATCAATCGAATACTTACACGACACAACTTACAGATTTTGATTGAATCCCTAATTCAAACATCTTAAGCTTGCTTGCCGAATCCACATACACCGTTCTCCACTTAATTATCGCAGCAACAAATTCTCGAAACTTCAACCGACAGAATTCTCTGTTGGAACAAACTTAGAACGCGTTCTAAATTAAACACGAATAATCTCAAAATTTTAAAATTTGAAAAGAACTTCTGATTGTCTTTAAAAGATTTGAATATTAAGAGTAAAAATTAATTTCAAGTTTGGCGTATGATCTTATTTATAAACTTGAAAGATTAGCAAACAGAATTGCAATCCAATTGAAAAACCAACAAACAATGTTCTATCAGAACTGCTCATGTCCAAATCCGCTTCAATGACTTTTACTTTCAACAACTCGTCTTGTACTTTAGTCTTTTAGCTTAAGTAAGATACTAAATAAATAATCTTAGTTCAATTAAGACTCACAACTCAATCTCATGACTCTTAGAAATTCAAATTAATTAGAAATCTTAAAATTATTCAACAACTACAATTCTAATCCACTTAAAAAAAATTTAATTACAATGAAACCTGAATTGCCATTAAAATAAAAGAATTTAATTCACACAAATTAATAATTAAATTTCTAACATTTGTTAAGCTATACAATTATTTTTAATCATAATCAAATAATAAGGAAATAAACAAATAGCTTCATATTCAGATAATTGCTTTGTTCTTCCAACAGTATGCAATATTGACAATGTAAAAAAAATATTAATAAAAACTTAAATGTAAACATATTCATTTAGGTATAAATTTAGTTGCTAATGTGTTACATGTAATCATGCCAATTTGACCTATTAAAAACTCAATTAAAAAAATATAAATATTCTTCAAATCAGTCAATTTTAAAAACATATGATACAATATGAATGTAGGTTGATACATATGAATTAATTGGTGTACAAATAATAAGTGTGAATGCTTGATTCATGTCTCGATGTTCTTAATTAACGTTTTATTTTTGTCATCATGAAAATAAGAAAAAATTATATTATTACATATAGTATAAAATTTTTATGTAAAAAATAATAAAAAAAAGTGCAACTATCATAAATTCAAAACTAATTTTTGTAAGTATGAAATTAGATATTTTAACACAAACTCAGTATGCCTATCAAAAAGTTCGATTTTTTTTTGTAACCGCTAAAGTCCTTTACTAAAATTTGCATCCTACAACTGTTTTAAATATATAGTTGGCATAATATTAATTACATAAATTAATTTTCTCTCATCACAATCATGTTCAATAATTTGATCCGTCACACTATTTCAATAAATATAATTAGATGGGACAAAAAAACCAAAATCATCGCATCAAAGAAGCAAAAAATGACGAAAAATCAAGTTCACAAAATTAAAACATACAAAACCCAAGAAATTGATAAAAACGTGAAAAAAAATCCCAAACAACTCCCAACACATCTAAAATCTAGGCTACAGTATTTTGCTACAGCAACTTCTTATGTTGATTATTTTTGTTCCTAACTCTAACTCTAACTCTAACTCTAATCATCGTTTATCTATTTTTAATGTTAAGAAGCCTAATATTTATCACTACCCCATTATTCCCACACATTTGATGAAATATGCAAAACAAAAAACAAAAAAAAATAAAGAAAATTGAAAGTTACCTGAAATAGACAAAAGGATGAACGACGGCTAAGTATTTGCTCTCTATGTTTTTTTTTTCTGTGTTAAAAATTCTATGCCTTCCCTTTTAGGTTACAGAAATACAAAAAGAGAATGAATAACAAAATAAATTGGGCAAACAATATGTTAGAATTTAACTGTTTCAATCAAGCCAGTTTTAAATCACAAAACATTTATGTCGATGATACATGTTATATTGGGAATTAGGATCATTGAACTTTTGGAAACACAAAAGAATTGATTCAATTCCATGGTAATTTGAAAATTAAGATCATTAAGAATATGAATTTTCATTCTAATTAATTTTTCTTTGATAATTTCACCAATGTCATGACTTTGTGAATTTTCATCCCAATCAATTTTTTTTATTACCAATTTGGGCTGCTAAATTCTACATTAGGATTCCCAAAAAGAAACTTTGAACATAATATTCTTTTCAAAACTTTGCTACATTGCATTAGCAATTTCTATAAAAAATAAAAATAAACTGAGAACATTCTTATTTAGATACCGATTCAAATTTAGATTCAAATTTAAAATTTGAAATTTTAGGTTGTCATAATTAATTTAGTTGATTAATTAATTCTAGTTGAGTAAAATTAAAATTTAGACCAATCTCAAGATATTATCTTAATTTTTTTTTAAAAAAAGGAAGTTAAAAATATGAGAAAAAAAGAATGAAACTTTGGAACACAAAGAAAAGACAACATTTTACAATAATTATATATATACACACACACTAGTATAAACTTGTGCTATGCACAGAACTTTTATTAAAAGTAATAAAATAGTATTTGTAAGAATTTTTTATTGAAACATATAGAATATAACAAATTAGCCTTTATTAGACTTTACATAATTGCCGCATACAAATTTTTGCCTATAAAATTCTTACAAAAATTAGTATATTTAATTGTGATATTCTACAACATGTGATAAATATATATATATAATGTAGTATCAATAAGAAAAATTTTAGATTTAATGTTTTTGAAATAACTATAATCTATGAAAAATTAGTAGTAGTGCTGCAAATATATAATGCTATATTTAAAATTTAATCATTAACATTTTAGTTGATTCTAATGCACAAATATGCATATTTAACATAATATATTTATATTGCACTATTAATTAAAGATTCAATAATAATATTGTAATTATTAAAATCAATTATTCTTTCATCTGTTTTTATTTTAAAATTATTTTTTTAGTAATTAGCTTGATGATATTTAAAGATAATTAATTTTTTGTTAAGAGTATTTAGAAAAATAATTAATTTTGATCGATTCAAATTATATTATGAGTATTTTTAGGCGCCGATTATTACTAGTTTATATGTGACATTAATTGGGTGAAGAAGAAATACATAAAGGGAGCTGAGAAATTTTAAGGTTGCGGTCAATTCATTAGAATAATTTCATATAAAAATCAAAATCGAAATTTGAATAGGTCTAAATGGAATATTGAGATAGTAATAGTGCAACGATTCGTGTAAAGGTAAAAATTAATAAAAAATTATAATTATTATACTAATTCTTATGTTTGGTATGCTAGAATAATTCTTAGAATGGAATGAAATTCATATAAAATTGACCAAAGTACTTGTGCTATTTTATTTAAAATTTACAATTTTTATAGGCTCTTGTAAAAAAAAGTTGTATTCTTTGAAATACACATATATACATGCCTCCATTTATATACTAGTGTCGACCCGTATAATGCATGGGATAATTTAAACTCGGATAAATTATATTAATACATATTATATAAGATTTTCAGAGGATTGGTCAGAATATATTGAGAAAAAATCTTTTACTATTAACATTTTATCATAAAAATATTGAATATTAATATTCTTCAAGTTATTAGTTTTCATGTCAATTATCATATATTCTTTAAATTATGTCCCTCCTAAATAATTACTAAATAATTACTCCGAATGTCACCGATACGTCAAACTCGACTCAAACGACCTCGAAGTATGGTGTGATGTATGAGTAGGTATCTGAAGTGTAAGTCGGGCAAAGTATTAGGGTGTGTATCAATTTCGACAAAGTATTGGGACTCCTTTTTAATGATTGTCTCTCTTTTAAAATGCATAAAGCAAGGGTTTATATAGATTTTTGGATACTCACGATGCCCTGGCACGCGTTAGGAATAGAAGGTTCCATAGAAGGACGCGGGCCGCAAGGAATCTTTAGGAAATATGATAGTCGTGAGATTAAAATGTCACGACAGTTTGTAGGATCGAAAAACTTGAACAGTCGTGAGGTTCAAAGGGAACAACCGTTTAAAGAATTGAAGAACTAATACGCCTGCGAGGTTCAAAGTATACGACTGTGTGTGATATTAAAAAATCATAACAGTTGTAAGGTTTAAAAGTAACGATCGTTTGTAAGATTGAAGTAGCATAATGGTCTTTAAGACCCATTACAGTCGCGAGTTCCAAAAGTAACGTCCGTGAGGGTGATTAGGATGTGGAGCATTTTCTTGATTTTTAAGTATAGTTCTTGATTTCATAATCAGTTGAAAACATTCCTTTAGTGTAATCTTGTATTTTTTTATTATCAAAGTGCACCCGAATAAACCTAAGATACCCAAATAAACCTATTGGGGTATTTATAATAGGTAGTGCTGAGAAATTAATTGTGGTGTGCTAGAAAAAGTGGGATCAAAAGCGGGAAAGATTAAAAAAACAAGTGTCCATAAAGAAGGCACTAACTGACTGTGGCATGATGGAATGGCAAAAAAAGTACATCCCTATATATCCAGGTATGGCTGGGTATATGGATATGTACCTTTTTAACGGAAAGACCTGTTTATCAAAGCGAATATGTTTGAAAATGTAAATTGTCATTGTTACATTTATGACACCTATATGCTTTATACTGCACGGTATATCCTATAAATACACATTCAGTAGTTCTTGGCACAAACTTATTAGTCCTATAGCTCTTATAGGCACATCTGAGACACAAAACTCAAAGTAGGTAGGAGATTTTCTATAGAGACAAAAGAAAGGAGAGAATAACTAGAGAACAGGAAAAGAAAACCGATTCATGAAATGGACAGCAATAGAGACCGCATCAACCCAATAACACAGGAAAACATGACCAATAAAAGGACGGGAATCAAGCCATGTCAACCATATAGTTGTGTTTATGCCCGACGAGACTATTTTGTTCAGAGATGTAAGGACAAAAAATGCAACGATGAATCCCCAGAGGAATAGAGTTTCTTAAAAGGACCACTTGCTACCTCCATTTCAAAATTGTTAAGACAATAAAAGAAAATCAAGTTTTAATATAAACAAAGTTAAAATGGTCAAGAATCTCGTATTTTCATCGCATAAAATATAACCAAGTGAGTATAATCATTATTAAACAACAAATTACATTTTATTTAATAGGATGAACAGTTTAAACTTAAATAACCCATTTCAAATTAAAACGGTTCATTTTGTGAAATAAAATATTATTTGTTCATATATTTATCAATATCCAATTACATTAAGATTTTGCATAAATAATCTTATTATATAGAGGCTACAAAATAAACAAATTCGAAACATCGTCCCCAGGTTTTATAGGCATGGGAGAGTGTGATCCCCATTAACGTGATTTCATTCTTGTTGGATGTTGATAGCAAGGCAGCTTATCCAATTCATGAAATGTTAAAAGAAACGGAGCCAAAAGAACTCAAACTACCATTAGTACCCAAGAAGTGTAAGTTAATATTTGTACTAACCAACCAAAAAAGAGAGATTTGGTCAACACAACACCACAAAACAAACACACCAAGAATGTTATAGGGAACATTTCAACTTACCTAATCCTTACAAGGTCCTTTCAGTACTTCTCCTCAAATAAATCTATAAATAAATTGAACACTAAACCAAATTAAACTAAGCCTTTGTCTCAATAAATTGGACACTAATGTTAGAAATTAAACAAAAATTTGCAGTAAGGATCTCCCATTCACGGCCTGTCAGACTGCTGCTGCTAGGGTTTGCAGGGAGCCTCACCTTTTTTTTGACTTCTTAGATGATTTCCCATTCAAATATCTCTCAATTTCTTCATCGCCATCATCGCCATCGTATGCTCCCCCCTTCCTTTTCTTCTTCCCACCAGTTTCTTTGATTTTCTGCAAAAGTTCATTAAAGAAAAAAAAGAGGTTAAGAAACAAAAGCATTTTGAAAGGGACAGTAGTAATATCATTGTACAATAAATATGCTTAAGTGGAACACTAATAAGAGCTGACAGGAAGAAGTGAAATAAATCAAAAAGAGGAGGAACATCATTGCCCAGAGATATCATACTCAAGTCTCAAGTGGCACCCTCAACCCACCGATGCGAAATTATGGCATTTCCCAACCCAATTTATCATAACACATGTCCAACATTGTAAGGGTCCCTCATCCAATCCCGTGATTCCTTCCCATCACATAATAGACCGCATAGGTGTCGTACATGGCTGATGAGGCTATAACATGCTTCGGCCTGCTCTGATACTATTTTAATGGGCCTGTATGCTCAAGGGCATCCCTCTAATTGCCAAACAAAAAGAGCACCGCTAAAGAAAGGCAAGTGAGGCCAAGGAACAAATAGTTGCACTTCTATGCAGGATGTGGTCCACACTTGGAGGTAAAAGAGCCCCAAATATCTCCCATCTAAAGCATTCATCATTTACTGCTGCTCCATACAATGTTCTACAAATTGAAGCAGTCAACTCTAGGCAGTATACAACACAACACCTCTTCCAATCTAATTCAAGGATATTCCAGCAAAAACAATTACTCATTTTTATCTTAATCTTAAAGTAAATAACTAACACACAACCACAGCTGGGCCAAAGAAGTCCAAACCGGCACATATCTTTCGGTCTTTCCAGCAACAAGTACTCAGGAGAAATATTCAGACAAAACAAGTTGAAAATGTGCGCCGGATTTTTCCACTGTATACTAAATTCTTGGACAT
>JAOTRH010213277.1:0-10800 GCA_034768845.1 Heliamphora exappendiculata | reverse complement strand
ACTTGTAAAGGCTTGGAATACGCCCGGAAGTATTCTGGATAGTGGAAATACTCAAGGGAGATCTTGAGGAGTGGATGCAGGCTAGGATAAAGCTGAACTACTATAAATCCCTGGCGTCTGGTTCTTTCTCTCTATCCATCATCTTTTAATAGTTGCATTGTTTATATTCTTGCATACCTTTTCATATTGCAATATTAAAAGATTTCAAAAAAAGGCTTTAAATTTCCTTTAAAATAAAAAAGACCCAATTCACCATCCCCTCTTGGGTTGCCGAGATCTAACATAAAAGAACTTCAAAAAGTTGATACCGGGGCTTGGGGTAAATGAGAAAAGGACTTATAAGGATGAAGTCGATGGGTTCTAAAGGTGTCTCTTGATGTGAAATCTAAAACTTCTCCTAGTGCGTACTTCTATCTACCCCTTAAAATAAGGTAACTCGTTGCATGAATCTCCGATCTTCGATCTCGATGCCCTTACTCCTCTTTTGCATGTAGATTCCTTGCTGCTTCTGATCTCGGTAACGTCCTGACGCGACTCGCTATAGGACTTAGACGCAGCAGATTTTCGTTCTTATAATACATAGATGATAATAATAATTAATACAATGCCTCCTACAGAGCTCCAACGCGATAGAACACATTATTTTCCATAACTAAAAGCCTGAAGGTTCACTAAACCTGGGCTCTGATATCAACTGTGGCGCCCCGTCCTCCGGGAACGTCGGGACATAAATAAATATAAATAAATGAATATTCTAGCCATTCATTCATATTTACATACATTACTTATTATATCATAAAGGAGTTCTGAATCGTTTAAAAGTACATAACTATTACAGTTTCATTAAAAAATTTCAAAAATTACACTAAGCACGAGAAAACTAAATATAAGAACAAAAGCAGAGGTATTCACTCCTCAAAAAGCACCAGCGGGATCCATGCTCTTGGAACTCACCATGTTATTTAAACTTTTCTTCTCTCTCTGGGATGACTTCCTCTAAGAACTCGTCCTCACTTATGGCACGAATGCCATGAGCCAAGGCCCAAAAACAAAACACTCTATCCTTCTAACTAATCTCACGGCACAAAATTCACCACAACACATACCATATAATACCTAATACAGTTTATGGTCGCGAAGACAGACAAATTTATGACATGATAGCAGATAAGTCAATAAACATGTGCATATGAGATGCCGTATATGCAATGCAGATGCTCAACCCAATATGCACCCAGATTATAACAAGAATTCCACGCCGAGAATCACTAAAGTGGACTTTTACGGGTATTTGATTGCCAAAGCCATCAACGCGTCTCATTGCGAATAGTAAACGTGCGCCTTGGCTTCATACCTTAGCTGTTTTACTTAATGGCAACGGCGTAGGGTCCGCGCCATATTCCAGGCTAACAAATTCAATAATCAATCAATCAGTTATATCAGGCATATATCAAGTGATTTGTCCCACCTTAAGACTCGTGATGCCCTCACTGTTGTTAACCCAAAGTCTAAGAGATAATTAAGAAAATTCAAGAGACATTTCACATTACACAAAGTACCAAAATGATGGATTTAGGACCACCATAATTGGGCTCTTCTCCGAAATTACCACCGTAGTGGGATTAAGTCCCTCGAATTAAGCTCTCTCCGAAATTATCCTTCAACACATTGCAGCAATGGGGTTTAGGTCCGTCATATTTGGGCTCTTCTCCAAAATTACCACCGTAATGGGATTAGATCCTCCGAATGAGGCTCTCTCCAAAATTACCCAATTTTCTCGTATCATAACTCGAGGAACGACGGAATCAAAGAGATATCCAAACAAAAGCGCTAACGACGAACCCATGGTGCCTAACAATCTCCATAAACCATTTTAAATGCCGGGGACGCACCCAGGGTGTATAAACCAAATTCATTTGAGACACTGGGGACGCACCCAGGGTGTATAAATCAAAATATTTTCGAAAATGGCAACTATGGACGCCCTAGACTTAGAATTAAGAAAGATAATCTCAATACAGCCCATCCCAACAACGATTTGTATAGATAGACTCTAATATGCCAGGATGCAAGTGACAATATCAATGATGTATGATATGGATCCCAAATACAACCATCTATACCATGGCATCAACTAGTATGGCAAGATTCATTGTATAATTTGTAAAGTATAAAGTACAATTATGTAAAGCACAAGCTACAATTCTTAAGATATGACTCAACATGATAGCATGAGTTCTAACTTATCAAACATTCTCTTAAAAGCACTAATTAACTAATTCAAACCAATAATCATTTAGAACTCGGGTCTCACAACAAGGTACTCACACATACACTTAGCAACTTTTAAGGCAAAAAATCAAGTAATAAATTAAAAGAGCCGACAAGGTTTTGGGGTATCCAGACTTGGAACCAAGTTATGATTTTTAAACACCATTTAGATAAAAATATTTTTTACAACTCTCATATTTAACACAAAGGCCAAAACCTAAGGCAAAAAGGTGAACAAAGCATCCTATGCAAAAATAGTTCAGTACTTTTCTTAAGATTTCACAAAAAATATGCTTATGTTGGTCTCGATTTTGGGGTATCGGATCAGGTCCAAATGAGCCCCTTTATGTTTATGTTCTAGATCATTATGTCCCTACAAGTTTTATGTTTAGAACTAAGGGTAGTTATTTGGAACAAGTTAGACGTTTTGGCCATTTTAGAAAATAGATTTTGTCAGCCGCCAAGACTTAGCAGAGCCGATTTTGGACAGAGGGTTTGAAACGATTTTGGGATATCCTTCCAAGGATTTAAGGCATGATTTGTGGGCAGGCACTACTTCAATATGTTATCTACAATGTTAATGTAGGCCAGTTTTGGAATAGGTCACTAAAAATAGGAGTTTTGGGCCATATAAAAATATGTGACAAAAGTGTCCCTTAAGGGTTGAAACTCAATAGAGATTTCAAATAGCTTTTGACCTACCAAAAATTAATATTTTGTGCTCATATTTGGTGGATAGATTGATATACATGTTATCTACAAATTTCATGTTTTGACCAATGTTCAAGTCTCATTTTAAATTATGGTTTTCAAGTCGGTAGTGTTGATATGTCAAAAAATGACACACTTTGATAAAATTGCAATATCTCGAGTTCTACTTATGAAAATGAGTTGAAATAAATTTTGGATGAAATATAACATAAAAAGATAAATCTGAACATAAAAAACATGCTTAGATCAATTTTTTATATTGAGTTGTGGCGTTCCAAAGTTCATGGCAGAAACATCTATGCTCTCAAAAATCAAGTCTCTTAGGGTCCAAGTCTTCTACTTATTTCATGTCAAGTTTTTGTTCCATTTCTTTATATGCTTGCGCTTTAGACTTTAATATCAAAGCTCCAGAACACTTATAAGTCATCAAACTCAAATATAACAACATACAACAACATCTCATATCACCCATAAACATAACAGCCCCTAATTTCCAACTACGACGCCTTTTCGGTTCGATTTTTGTTCTTGATCCTTAGAGTATATAAAGGGATGTGTTGGGTGATATTTTGAGAGATATTAGACACAAGGTTTATAGATTTTACTTACTTGTTTAGAGGCCTCAAGGATGGCAGGATGGATGGACTTAGTTTTAGGAAAACACCTCTTGCTTCTCCTTGGCTCCTTCTTTTTCTCCCTCAAACTTGTATAATACTTCAAGAACACTCAACTAAGCCTTTCTCTCTCTATATGCATGAAATTATGAAGGGAAAAAGTGGGTGTTTGGCTTGGTTTATATAGGAGAAGGGTTAGGGAACAAGGAGGGAACATACGATTAATTACGGTACTTTTTGTTTCCTCTTTTCCATACACATCACATGGTTTGAATTGACACGGTGCAACTTTTAAGGCATATACATCAGATATGGGGAAGATAAATACAGCTATGGGGCTGTTTGGTGGATAAAAACCTGACCCCACATTAATCAAGGAGTTTTGCATTGTTTGCGTGCCCTTTTATACAAGAAAATGCATTAAAAGTTAATTTGATGTATCTTTTTGGTGTTTTTTCCTACTGAGACCTATTATTTTAGTATGTTTATGATAAATATAGGATTCTCACGTATTATCATAATTTTCATAGCAATTGATTAAATAAATGTAGTTTTTAAGTCAAATTAAGCTATTTTGGCAATATATGACTTTTGGACTTATTTTTTTGTGTATGTACTTTAATAATTATTTGTTCACTTTTGTTAACCTATAACACTATATTATTATGTATATTACTTATTCAACAAGTATTAGATTATCAAAAAGTTTAATTTAATACATTTTTTATCATTTTAAGCTAAAATGAAAGCAAAAAGACACTTTTTAGCACTCTTCCCAAGGTGGTCGGCCACTAAGGGGTGAGTTTGTCATTTTTGATGTTATTTTGTCCTTTGCTACTTAATTGTACTTAAATCATTGGTTTAAGGTATCCATGTGTAAAAATTTAAGTTTTTAAGACTTTTTACTATATTAGGGGCAAAATGGTCATTTTACCCTATTTATGAGAATTTTTTATTTTTAATTCATTATTTCATGATATTACTTCATTTAGAATGTTAGGAGACTCTCTGGGTGCTTAGGTTTTGTTACCCGAGTTTTGGACCTTTTTAGAATTTTCGGGCCGAACTTAGGGTTTTCGATTCGAGTTAGAATTTTGAACCTCGTCTGTGCTCTATAGCCTTGTGGACTATCCTTCACTAACACTCAGTGTTTGGGTTGGGTCTTTACATGTGTCGTTATCAACTGAGTTGTTACAACTAGGGTCTGTACTGGGTCGTTACATAACAACGGAGCGATTACCAACTCGAAGGAACTAAGAGCCCACTGGAAAAGAAAGAGTATCGAGCATAAGTATCACCCGATATAAGAGATCGTATAGAGGGGTGACATAGCTATGACTAAGATTGAATTAGCAGACAACCTAGTAGATCCTTTTACAAAAAGCTTATTAGTTAAGACTTTTGACAATCATATAGAGAGCATGAGAGTTAGATGTATGGCAATATGATTTTGAGTATACGTAAGAGATTGTCAAGCTTGTATACTAAAAACTAATATTTTGGGTTTTGGTATTTAATTTTATTTAATAATAGTAATATATTTATTTTTTGAGAATATTAATGAGCAAATGTATGCGTTTACATTATTTATTTAATATTATGGCTTGTTCTCTTTTATTCTGCATAATATTTAATATAGTGTATAGAGTTTGGCTCACACAGAAAACTATATTATTGGTTCTTGTAGAATATAAGTTTTTTGATTCATATTCTTAGATGGAATTAGACACTCCACCGGTAGGACTGTAGCATAATATTTTAGTAAATCTATATTGATTATGAAAAATTATTATTATTTCCACAATTGTTCCAACTCATTATACTAGTGTACTTTGTGTGTATTGAATAAGACTGGGTCAAGATAATTAATTTTATACTGAGTATATAAATTAATTTACACCACATGGTTATTATAAGTGTTTATACTCTTAATCTCGACATAATAATTAGACACGTAAATCTAATCCTAGTGAGTTGGATAACGACGTTAATTATATGGTGCATATTAATTATTGACGGAATTCGTGTTCCATGAACAGGATTGATTATAGTCACTTAAAGAAACTTACAAGTTTTGACCATGCCAAACCCTACTAATAGATTTTATAATTTAGCATGCCAAAAAAGTTAAGCGGAAGGTGTTAAGAATTTTTTAAAGAAAGCAATTTAATAAAATTGTGAATAATTTAATTTAATCAACGGATATCTATAACCTTAACGTGGAGAAAAATAATAAGCGTTTAATAATAGGAACTCGAATAATTCAATTTTGAGAATAAGGTTAGGAGTGCAATTATAAGTTTTTAGTAGAATAAATTATAATTTTTATTTTTATGGAATTATTTTTGGGTTGAGATAGAATTTTATAATTACATTAAGAGCCCACCATAGGTCCCTACTGTAGCTTATAAAAGTACAATTATAAACCCTAGTTTCACAATTCAATCAGTTGGCTTCAATATTAGGGTTTTCATGTGTCTGAAAATGTAAGTCAAGTCAACAAGGATTTTGAAGAACACGAAGAACGTAGTCGGCACTCCTATCGTGTTCTTGGCCCTCGAAAATACAGCATAAGACTTGTTTGGTGAATTGACTGCTAGTCAAAAAAATTGTGAAAACTTGTTGACTAAAGATTGTTACATTAAACGAAATCAATCCAACTAGATTTCGAAGGTATAATTATATTCTAACTTTGGGAGTTATACCAGGTTTATGATTTTGATTGTTCAATATAAAAAAGTTTTAATCTAGAGCTTGTTTTGGCACTTGTTCGTTTAGATTTTTTTGACTTAAATCATATACATCATTGAAGGATCTTGATTTTGGGCCCAGTATTGGAGACCTAGTCCTAGATAAAGAAGTGAGCCTGTGTTTGGACTAACTTTTTTTGTGACTTTTAGGCTTTTTAGCTTGTTTGTAAAAGAGTAAGGTATCAAATCATGTAGAAAAAGTGAGAAAAAGTAGAAAAATGACAAGCTAAGCCAAATCAGTTGGCCTTTTTTTGGCTTAAAAGTAAAAAATTTTGGCTTTTAAGCTAGGCCAAACACAGGCTAAAAGCTTTGGAAAAGGAAGCGGCCGATTTGGAATGACTTATCACACTACCAGAAGTATAAGACATCAAAATGTATGTACATCACTAAATAAGACAATAATAAAGCAATGGAAAGAAGAAAAGATGCGTGCCACAGTAGGCTCACATAGGGGAGGCTGGACCCCAAGAGATTTAAGGGTACTGTCTTGCCAGCAAATCAGCACCCTCATCTTCGTCATGATGCGAACGCTCTTCTTTGCCCACTCCCGAAAGACTTATCACAATGAAGGAAAAAAGGTTAAAATGAGCAAAAAAAGTATTAAGGAAATAAAGAAGAAAAGAAAAATATTGAGCTTACTTTACATACAGCAGTAGGAGAATCTTCTGCGTAATCAGTCAAGGGATTTTGATTCAATGGACACTCCCATCCACAAGTGTATCCATGGTCCAAGACAACTCAGAATAAGTTGCCTCCGTAGCCTCTATATGACAACTGGGGGAGGGTCCCGCACAACAAGACAAGCCCTCATGGCTGATATGAGGTGATCTCGAGAAAAGACCACATAGTCATAATCCTTGTCCTCTCGCAACATAAAGACATCAATCCCCATCATATCGATGAAGACCTCCACCAGAGGGAGTCTATCTGATGCATCCCAGCCGATGGTGCCTTCGAGATATGAAAATGGTTGAATTCCAAAGACTAACGTACCACATACTCACCAAGGTACCACTCTTGACATAATGGTCCCTCGAGCAAGACACAAGTCTAGCCAACCTCCTGGCTCCACATTAGGTCCTCCTTGGCTCGAGCCTCAATGCTGACCTATAAGTCCCACTACACTTACTTAATGAGAAACCAATGTTAGAGTCCAGTTTGGACAGAACAAGGATGAAATCAAGATGAAGAACAAAGAAAAGTTACTTGATCAGCAATAAGAGTGTTAGGAAAAGGCGATCGGCAACAATATCCTTCCCCTCGGCTTTCGTACTGTGGTGCCTTTTTGCCGAGTAGAGAGCCCAGGGAATTAATAGGGGATCCTCTCATGTGTTCACTAGCACTTGCATGTTGAGGATCTAGTAGGCCTAGAGCTGCAAAAAAATAGGAAACATCTAATTATATGTGATGTAAGGAGTAAACTATAGAAATGAAATGAAGAGCAAGAAGGAGAAACTGACATACCTTCTAGATCATTTAATACCCACAGGTGCTACACTATGAGGTACGAGTGAGGGTATTCATTTATCCATAGACCGTGGCTAGAGCAACTCCTCCCCAATCATAGACGTTTACCACCACCATCGCTTCCAATAATAGAAGTGCACCCGATTCTCCAAGTTTGGGTATTGAGATACCCCAAAAATGTAGAAAAGAAAGGCGTGGGCCACCCACTTGAAACATTGAGAATCTGTGCAGACGAAGTGGCGGAAGGCCTAGCGGTACCACGAATACCGGATGCTCCCCTTGCAAATAGTTGGGGCACTTGGTCAAGGAAATAGATGAGTGTGCCCTGGCTTCAGCAGATAACTAGATCAAAAAGGATTGAGTCACCGCCTACCCGAATCCCAGTGACGACGGCACAGTTTAGAGGTGTGAAATTGCCTCAAACATCGAAAGGTGGAAAGTATTGGTGGTATCCTACCACCTCTCGGCTAGTGCTGTTAGTTGGACCCGATCATTTTTACTTTCCTCTAGCGTTGTGATGAAAAGATTAAATCCTACCCTATCAATGATCTCTTGACTTCTCTAAAAAAGGGCTACATACTACTCCAAGACATCGGAGGACCCTACAAAACCACGAATACGATAAACATCCTAAAATAGTCAAGACAGGAAGAGCAAAACACAAATCAAAAAATGAATAATGCATGGAAAATAAGGATGAATGGAAAAGGATCCAAAAAAATGAAACAACAAAACAAATCAGAATGCTCAAACCTAGAGGCATGAAGTATAATGGTCAAAACGAGAACACATACAAATTCAATAACTGATAACCAACCTGATATCTCGACTTCAAAACTTAGACTCTCGCCCCAAATCCCAAAATCCATTGAAAACCCAAATACAATCCAACCAACCAAATTTAGTTTCAAATTCATGTTAATTCAAAACAAAAAAAATTGTAACTTTCTTAAACAAACGTCCCTTTCAGTCCTTAAAAATCAAGTTTGAAATTTTTTTTTCCTAGCTCAATGTCAAGACATGATTTTCAACACAATACTTTTCAACTAAAAGTGATCCTATACATTCAACTAACCAACATATTCAAAGTTCGTGACATTAGTAAATAATGTCCATGTTAGGTACAAATCCATTTTGAAAGGTCAATACAATAAATTCAAACAAGCATATCCAATTCAATTCAGTTTGGATCAACCCGCTTAATCCACAAGAATGAAAGAAAACAAAAATGTTCATAAATCATTCAAATTGATTTGTCAAAATTCATCCACAATCAATTAATTCAATTTACCGAAGAGTCATGACAATACCAAACAAATGTATTTTGATAGGTTCATGATTATCAAACAATTTTTCACAACATGAACATGATCCAACATTTCAATTTGTACTAATGAACCAAATTTTACGAAGAGAAAAGAAGAAAGTTCGACTTACCAAGAGGTTCGTGATTGAGATATGAGTCTCTTGCTCACGAAGGAGAAGTTCAAGCTCCATCGTGATGTTTGGAGGTGTTTACCTCTTTATTCAAAACGTAGCAAGCCGATGTGGGAGAGGCATATAGGTGATAGAGTCAAAATGCTCAGGCATCCTTGTTGTCGCGGCTCCCACCAGTAAGTACGCTGTCGCATCCTCCAGCACACCGTTACCACCACCACCAAGTGCACCATCATCTCTATTCACAGCACCACCACTCACGACGCCACCATTACTGCCGACGGCACCTTAATCACCTGCCACACCACCATCACTACCCATACCACCCAAGGCGCTGACACCACCTAAGCCACATATGTCGTCGCCATCGCCACCCATGCATACCATAGCCATATAGAAGAATAGGAGAAGAATAAGAGTAAATATGATGAAGGAGAAGGAGAACCAAGAGAGAGGGGTTTGAGAGAGAGAGAGAGAGAGAATTGAAAGGTGTGAGAGAAAGATTCAAGAGAGAATGAGAAGAAGTTTTGTTTCGCGCAAATAAAAATTTTGAAGGGTAAATTACACTGACCTCTCCTGAGGTTTCTGACAAAAATAGGAACACCCCATCTATTTTCTGAAATAGCACTGCCATCCCCTGTGGTTTAGTTTTCAACTTTAAATTAACTCAACTGTTAGTATACCGTTACTGACTTAGTAGAAAAAAATTATTTCTATTTAACTTTTGCCTATTTTTCCATTTTTTCCTTACCTCTCCCCCCACCTCTCTCTCTCTCTCTCTCTCTCTGATGCTTAGACGTTGTAGAGACCCGGTACATGTTTATTTTATTTTTCATATTTTAGGTAAGAAAAGAGACCAAAATAAATTTGGGCATGAAGGCTACTAAATTTTTGCTCGTTAAAAGTTGAATTAATAATATGTGAAAGTGAAATTAAAGTACACGGTGATGAATAATATTATTATGGTTGTGTTAGTGGAGAGATTCAAATATTAAAATGTGAATGAAGTTAGAGGATTGAGTGAAAATTTAAGTAAGTGTTGCAGAATTCAATTCATGGGTTACCGTTCGAGCGATGGGGGTCCACTCGAGCGGGCTATTGGGAATTTTTTTGGAATGATCTCGAAGGTTGGAGAAAATTTGGGGGTTTATATATATATATATATATGTGCCCATGCCCTAGAGCCATGTGATACCCTCTCACATCTCCCTTTCACTCTTCTCTTCTTCTTCCCTTTTTAGAGAGAGAAGCCCAAGATTCCTCATGAAACCCTAACCCTCCACCCCTCAAGTAAAAGCTTTGGAGCTAAATTGGGAACAACCAAGGGTACAAATCAAGCTATGGAGCTAGGAGATGGGAGGTGGAGCACCAAGAAGTCAAGGGCTTTCTCAATCCAAACCTTAGATGGAGAGATCAGAAAGAATTTCAAGCCTTTGAGCAAATTCGAGGTAAGATCTAGATTCTCTCATCTGTGTGTGTTGATTTGAGTTGATATTTTGATTATATGAGTAAAATATTGTAGATTTCATGCATAAATTGAAGGATTGATA
>JAOTRH010213256.1:0-10801 GCA_034768845.1 Heliamphora exappendiculata | reverse complement strand
TGTCTGGTTTTTTATCTCTACCCCTCTCCTTTTAATTCTTGCAGTAATTTCATAAATTGCATATCTAGATTTAGTGCTATATTAAAAGGTTTTTCTGAAAAGATTTTTAAATTCTCTATTACAAAAAAAAAAACCCAATTCTCCCCCCCTCTTGGGTTGCCTATTTATAACAGATAGCACCACAAACAAAATGCAGCATCTTTCGCTATGTTATACTCCAACCATGGAGCAAATTCACTAAACCAAGCCTGGTTAAATCGTCGTAATTTTTGTCCAAATGGCTTTTGTAAAAATTCATGATCACGAGGTTGACAAGGACCCTTCTGTAGATATATTATACGTATTTGGTCTCTGTCATTAGGATTATAACTACTAATCCGAGGTCGTAATCCTGGATCTACAGGAAGATCTACTAAATTGATTTTCACGCGACTTTGCTTCTCTTTTTTCAAAACTTTCTATTTCTAAGTGCAATTTTCTTTTAAAGAATTTCTCCATAACTGTTTAGAAAAATGAAAAAAAAACAAAAAAATCAGCCTAAACTCAATAATATATTAATATTCATCAATCGATACGATGCAATATTACACTACATGGGTTATCCTATTAATCTACTTTTTTCGATCAAAAAGGCCCATCCCCAACATAACAAAAAGAAAAAGAAAAAGAAAAAGAAAGAGAAAGAAGGTCCATCCCATGCACCCTTCCCCTCTTTTCGTCTTTTAGCTAGCAGTTCTTTTCTTTTGGGAAGGTTTATTTCTTGTGCAGACAAATGATAAATAAATAAAATGCAATTTTCTTCATATTCTTATTTTTATTCAAACACATTTAATTTTTTATTTTTCATAAATAAAATTACCAAAATATTCTTCACGTAAAAATATATTAATATCATATTATGAAGAATATTTTTATAACTTCAATAAATAAAAGAAAAGATAAAAGAGAAAAGAGTTTAAAGCATAAAAGAGAGAGAGAGACCAATAAACCACCATTACACACATGTCGGCAGCAAATCTCATATTTGGAAAGTGGGAAATGAATTGAAGATTGAAGAAGGGGGAACGCCGAGAAGCCTCTCGTAAGTTCGCCTCGCAACTCGCAAGGTGTGTGGCTGTGGGTGTGGTCGACTGGCCATGTGGCCGTGGGTTTTGAATCTGATCGGTGAAAACCAGCAAGGCAGCGTTGTCGTAGACTCTCGCAAGTTCGCAACTCTCTCACTCTCTTAGATCTTGCCTCGTCATCGCCGTCGAGGCCTCGTTGTCGTCGCCGTTGATGCCTCTCTCCGTCTCTCGTCTCACCTCACCGTTGTGGCGTTGTGCTTAAGGACTTAGCGGTTAGGGTTCAGTGTTTCACAAGTCACAACAGAAGAGGGGCACAATTTTAATTGTATATATATTCAAAAATTTCAGGAGGGGCACGTTACCCCCTGGCCCCTCCTTCCATCCGCCACTACCCTAACCACTAAGTTCCTAAGCGTAGTGCCGTAGCGGTGAGGTGAGACCAGAGACGGAGAGAGGCGTCGACAACGAGGCGTCGACGGCGACGACGAGGCAAGATCTGAGAGAGAGAGAGAGAGAGAGAGAGAGAGAGAGAGAGAGAGAGAGAGAGAGAGTTGCGAACTTGCGAGAGGCGACGACAACGCTATCTTGTTGATTTTCGCTGATCAGATTCAAAACCCACGGCCAATCTGCCACACCCACAGCCACACACCTTGCGAGTTGCGAAGTGAACTTGCGAGTGGTTTCCCGGCGTTCCCGCTTCTTCAATCTTCAGTTCATTTTCCACTTCCCAGATCTGAGATCTACTGCCGATAGGTATGTAATGGTGGTTTACTGGTCTCTCTCTCTCTCTCTCTCTCTCTCTCTATCTCTTTATGCTGTAAGCTCTTTTCTCTTTTATCTTTTCTTTTATTTATTGAAGTTATAAAAATATTCCTCATAATATGATAATAATATATTTTTTATGTGAAGAATATTTTTTTAATTTTATTTATTGAAAATGAAAAATTAAATGTGTTTAAATAAAAATTAGAATATAAAGAAAACTGCATTTTATTTATTTATCATTTGTCTGCATAAGGAATAAATCTCCCCAACTGAAAAAAGCTGCTAGCTAAAAGACGAAAAGAGGGAGAGAGTGCATGGGATGGCCCTTCTTTCTCTTTTTCTTTCTCTTTTTTTTTTCTTTATTCTTTTGTTTTTATTATGTTATGGATGGCTCTTATTGATTAGAAAAAGTAGATTAATAGGATAACCCATGTTGTGTCAATATCGTATTGTATCGATTGATGAATATTATTATATTATTGAGTTTAGGTTGATTTTTTTTGTTTTATTTTTTATTTTTTTAAACAGCTATGGAGAAATTCTTTAAAAAAATCACAGTTATAAACATAAAGTTCTTAAAGAAAAGAAGATAAATCTCAATTGTTAAAATAAAGTCGCGTGAAAATCAATTTAGCAGATCTTTCTGCAGATCTAGTATTACGATTTCGGATTAGTAGTTATAATCCTAATGACAGATACCAAATACGTAGAGCATATCTGCGGAAGAATTTTTGTCAACTTCGTGATCACGAATTTTCACAAAAGCAATTTGGACAAAAATTACGATGATTTAACTAGGCTTTGTTTAGTGAATTTGCTCCATGATTGGAGTATAGTGTAGCAAAAGATGCTATATTTTGCTTGTGTTGCTATCTTTTCAAGCTAGAAATTAGAGACCAATCAGGTGGTAATTCTTTTGTTAGCAAGGGGTTTTGTAATTGGAAGAAAAAAAAATTTCAAGCGCACAATCAAGCTTCAGCTAAATGTTAAGATTTGTTAAATCAAAAGCAACATATTCGAACGACTTTTGATAATCAGTCAAACCAAGCTCGACTTGATTATCGAATTCACTTGAATACATCTATTGATTGTGTTAAGTTTCTTCTAAGACAATGACTTGCATTTCATGGTCATGATGAATCTGAAATTTCAAATAATTAAAAAAAATTTCTCAAACTTCTGAAATTTTTTGCCGACCACAATGAAGAAGTCAATGTAGTTGCACTGACTAATGCTCCACATAATCTGAAATTGATAGCTCCTGAAATTCAGAAAGATATTGTTAGTGCAGCTGCATTTGAAACTAACAAAATGATTGTTAAAAATCTTAGTGATGCATTCTTTTCAGTTTTAATTGATGAAATCCGTGATATATCAATAAAAAAGCAAATGGTTGTGGCAATTCGGTATGTTGACAAATAAAGCAATGTCATTGAATGCTTTCTAGGTATTGAGCATGTTGCTAATACCAATGCTCTGTCACTCAAGAAAGCTATAGAGACATTATTTTGAAGGCTTGGACTAAGTATTTCAAAATTAAGGGGACAAGATTATGATGGGGCAAGTAATATATAAGGTGAGTTGAATGGTCTTAAAATAGTCAGTTGGCTTTATATTCAATTTTCATTTGATGAGGTAAGTATTGGCTATTACATCTGAAGTATCATAAGCATTACAAATGAAAGATCAAGATATTGTGAATACCAGGAATTTGGTTGAATTTTCTAAGAAATGGCTCCAAATAATAAGAAAAAGTGGATGAATATCTTTACTTGATGATGTTTCTTCTTTTTGTGAAAAGAATGAAATTGATATTATTAATATGGATGATGACTTTGTAGGTCAAGGGCGAAAAAGACGCAAAGTTCAACAAATGACAAATTTACATTATTTTTCCGTCGAGTTATTCTGTATTGTCATCGATATGCAATTTTAAGAATTAAATACTCGTTTCACAAAGACGAACAGTGAGTTGTTGCTCTGTGTGGCATGTCTGAATCCATCAAACTCATTTTATGATTTTGATAAGAAGATGCTGATTCGTCTTGTTGAATATTATTCGAACAATTTTTTTTCAATTGAGCTTATGGTACTTTATGATCAGCTTGATACATATATTTTTCATATGTGATCAAATGATGATTTTTCAAGTTTGAATGGAATTACTCAGCTCACTAAACAAAATGGTGAAGACTGGAAGAGATAAAGTATATCAATTAGTTTACTTGTTTATTACTTTGGCATTGATCTTGCCAGTTGCAACTGCTACGGTCGAAAAGGGTATTTTCAGTTATAAATATTATAAAGAATCGATTGCGGAACCGAATGGGTGATCAGTGGATAAACGATAGTTTTGTGGTTTATATAGAGAGAGATGCTTTTGATAGAGTTAGCAATGATATTGTTATGAAAAAATTTTAAAATATGAAAATCCGTTGCGATCAATTGTAACAAAAAGAAATTGTAAGAATGCATATTTTAATTTTTTGTTTATCATGGATATTTATATTTTTGTGCCCATCTCGAACCAAATTCCTAGCTTCAGTGGTTCACAAGTCACAACAAAAGAGGAGCACAATTTTAATTGTAATTTTTTTAAAAATATATATATAAAAAAATTTAAAAATTTCAGGAGGGGCACGTGACTCCCTGGCCGCTCCTTCCATCCGCTACTGATCATATATGATGGTCGGAGGCGGTGCCTGTATGTAGTGGCTGAAAAAAATGATCGGAACTGATAGTCGAAAGTGGTGGAGAAATAAAAGATAAAATAAAAATTTATTTACAAAATAAAAAAAATAAATTTTTTCTATTTACAAGAATTCAGTAAATTTCTAAAACTATTTATATTTTTTGAAAAACAAAAAAAATTTATTTAATATATTTTTATTTATAATTTATAAAAAATAAAAAAAATAAAAAAATAGTAAACATTATCGTTACTAAACAGTCTAAACGGGTGACATTTGATCAATTTTATCTTGCATGAATAATTTAATACTAAAATTTATAAAATGTAATTTAAATTATTAAAAATCGGAATAGATGTCGCTTAAAGGCCAAAAACAAGGTGCCGTTTGCTGTCCAACCGAAGAAAAACCGATGATAAAAAAAACCGAAGAAAAACCGGACCCAGAAAACCGAACCAGACCAAGAAACCCTCCGGCGCAAGACCAGCAGATACCAAGAGTCGAGTAGTTCCCCCTACTCAACACTCGACACTGAAAGAATTCACAGGAAGACGATTCACAATACGTAGAGGTTCTGTGAGGTGGGTTTGGAAGCTACGACGATGGAAGAAGAAGAGGGCGTACCGAAATTAATGGCAGTGGCGGTATGTACGGCAATGGCCTTGTTCTACGTCGCGATTCTCTACTCTCCGACGTTGATCCTCCGCCTCCCGCCACCAACCTCCTTCGCAACCTTCACGACTCGACGGTTCATATGCGCCGCTGTTTCCTCCGTCCTGTCGCTCGTCGTATCTGCTTTCATCCTTCCCGTGAGCTCTCCTCTTCCCCTACTCTATTCCTATAAGGCATATATGCACCTATAAATCAGGGAAAAACTAGCATTTCTTATTGAGACTAGAACTCATAGGGGAGAAGATGGACTTGTGGATGGAATCAGTGACAAAAGTTTTGATTCGGTTGTTGGGGAAAAATTAATTTACTTCTAATGTCCAATTATGATCAACTAGGATACGGATAAAACATTGGGTCCAACTCTTAATAGGTATGAATAGTCACAAAGGGGGTGACTTCTATGTTGGACTATGACAAAATATTGATAGGTGAGTGAAGCTGCCATAAAGAAAGGGGTTACTATTGGGTCAGTGTCGATAGAGTGGGTCGCCAGGACGATTTATGCAAATTGTCCCAAATTGAGTAAAATAAGGGACTCTCTGTGTTTATAAGCCACTTGGGCAACCTCCTCTTGTAAGCTGCTTTTTAGAGGTTAGTTATACCCAAGGGTTTGTAACAAAAAGAACGGACCTATTATGAGGCATACAATGTATTAAGAATAAGAGTTAATATGCATGGGTAAGTGGTAACTGCTAGTACATGACTGTCAATATGTATGTTCATGTAGTGTCCAGGAAGGGTTTTTTTTAGCCGAAAGTGCATGTATTCCACATCAATTAAAATAATGGAATTTTCATGTGTATATAAGTCATTTGGGCACATTTCTCTTGTAAGTTGGTTTTTAAGTGTGAGTTTTACTCAAGGATTTGTAATATTTGACATCAGAGTAGACACCATGCGAAGTATGTGATTTGATGCAACCTATTCGAGTATGAGATCGAATAGGTTGTGAAAAAAACCATGGGTCAAACTCTTCTTTGCCGTCAAGGTAATAGCTGTGGATGGTCACAAAAGGAGCGACCTATATGTTGGACTAATACAACTTGTTAAGTTGTCGGATACTGATAGGTGAGTGAAGTTGCCATAAAAAAGGCCCACTATTGGGTCAATGTGGATAGACTGGGTTGCCAGAATGTCTCATGCAAATTGTCCCAAATCGATTAAAATATGGGACTCTCTATGTGTATATAAGTCACTTGGACACCCCTCCCCCCCCCTTGTAAGCTGTGATTTTTAAGGGTGATTTATACTCCGGGTTTGTCAAATGAAAAATGGAGCCTATTATGATGCATACAATGCATTAAGAACAAGAGTTAACATGCATGGGTAAGTGGTAACTGCTAGTGCATGACTGTCCATATGTATGTTCTGTGAGGAGTAATAATGTAATTTTATTTTATTTAGTGTGGTAGTTTAGTCTTTACATTAATAAGGGTTAGTCTATATAAAGGGGATAGTCTATATAAAGCCCTTTTAGCTTTGTATTAATTTAAGTTATTCTTTTGAAAATATACAGATATTATGGCTGGTTTTTCTCTCTTAATAGTTTAACATGGTATCAGAACCAAACCCTACCAAACTCTACCCGCTGACGCAGTGTCACCACCGTCACATAGTAAACCATCGCCGCCGACATCTTAGTGTGTCTCCCAATTCTCCTTCTTTGTTGTCACTTCTCCTCTACACGTCGCCGCTGCTGCTCGTCTCTCTCAGTCGTCGCTGTTGCTCGTCTTTCTCAGTCGTCGCTGCTGCTCGTCTTTCTCAGTCGTCACTGCTGCTTTCCTCTTGCAGCTTTTTCCTTTTGCTGTCGTCGCTGTTGCTTTCCTTTTGTAGCTTTTTCCTCTTGCCGTCATCGCCATCGTTTTCTTTCTTTCTCCCGCTGCCTTCTTAGTTAATGCTGCTAATTTCCTCTAGCCACCGCCGTTGTCGCTTGCTTTCTTCCCCACTGTTGATCTCTCGGTCTTCACCTTTTTTTGCTCAAGCCTGGTCAATATTGCTCTTAATATTTGCACATGATGGCTTTTGATCAAGATCAACTTCTGCGAACCCATAAAGAGCTTGATTAAAGTCATCAGGATTTTTTCGTTGCTTTCTCGGTTTGCTATTTGGGTTTTGGTTTTTGGTTCCCTGTTGCCTTGCTATTGATTAGTGTTGGAGCATTAGTATATTGCGGGTTTGATCACATATTTTTGGAGGACTCTTACTCTTTGTTTACAAATTAGATTGATCTTGGATTTTCGTACTTTGAACTATTCGTTATTTTCGTCTTTGAATCATGTCTAAGGACAAGTTGCAAGCTACAAGCATCTGATTGACAAAAGATAATTGCTCATATGCAGCTTATGTTTGAGCAATTTCATTCCTTCGTGACAGCTACCCAAGGTTTTCAGCCACAAGCTTCTGCTATGACCACCACTCAGTCCGATTTGCATGGTTCTTATTTCTTTGGTAACTTAGCTATTACATGGATATTTGACTATGACTTCTCTCACCATATGACTCCTGACCTGTTTCTTCTCACAAATTGTCACTCTCCTTTGCCCCCTATTATCATTGCTACATCAAATGCTTCATGCATGTTTCTATTCGATCGATTCTTCCCATTACATCTTTTTCGTTGTTTATTCCTAATGTTTTTTATGTTCCTCAGTTATCTTTAAGTCTTATCTCTTTTAGTCAATTGTCTGATTCTGGCTTTGATGTTATTTTTTCTCCTCTGGTTGTGTTGTGCAGGATCGCAGCCCAAGACACAGATTGTGACTGGGCGTAGAGTTGGTGATCTTTATGTTTTGGAGAGTTTGCATATTTTATTGGATTCCACTTCCACTGCTATGTCATCTTTTTGTTTAGATCAAAATTCTTCACCCTTTTACTTTTGGCATTCTAGATTAGATCATTTATCTACTAAGCGCTTGAGACTTTTAGTAAAATATGGTGTTTTGGGCAACGTTTCTATTTGTGATATTTCAGAATGCAGTGGATGTATATTTGCAAAAATGTCTTCTTTAACTTTTAATAAAAGTCCCTCTCTTGCGCCTTTTCCATTACATACCATTCATTCTGATGTGTGGGATCCTTCATCAGTGATAACCAAGGGCGGTTCACTGTATTATGTAACTTTTGTTGATGATTATAGTCGGTTTACTTAGGTTTGTTTGATGACTCATAAAATTTGTATTTTTACAAAATTTACTAATATTTTTACTCCATGGTTCAAAATCAATTCTCTATTATTGTCAAAAATTCTTTGTTCTGACTTAGGTAGTGAATATTTTCTATGAGTTCCGAGCATTCTTAGCTTCTCATGGCACTAACCATAAGTCCTCTTGTTCTGATACTCTTGCTCAAAATGGTCGTACTAAAAGAAAGTACCATCAACTTCTCGAAATTGCCAGATCTCTTATTCTTTCCTCATCTACCCCTTCTGTGTTTTGGGGCGAAGCTGTGCTTAAAACTGCTCACCTATTGAATCAGATGCCTTCTCAACTCCTTTCTGGGATTTTCCCTTACAAGTGCCTGTATGGCCAACTTCCTAATTATTCTTTTTTGCGTGTTTTTGGCTGAACCTGTTTCGTTCTTCTCCCTAAGTGGGACCGTACTAAACTTAGTGCTCGGTGTGCCTTATGTGTCTTCTTAGGGTATGAGATTAATCAAAAAAGTTATCAAAACTATGATCCGGTCACTCAGAAGTTGTATGTTTCCCGTCACGTCGTCTTTCTTGAACACTTACCTTACTTCACTCGGATGAGTATATCTCTACGATTGACCTCTCCACTCTTCCCCCCTTGTTCCCCCTTATGTGTTAGTTGACGTGCCTTTTGACCCGATGTCTCTTGTGCCATCTGTTCCTCCTTAGTCTACTTTTATCCCACATTTTCCTTAAGTTTACTCTTGTCGTTGTCAAGCTCCATCGACACTGCCCTCTAGCTCTCCTGTCTCCTCATCTGCTTTTTTGGACTATGATCTGTTAGCACGTCGCTATCCTACTAATGATCGTCGCCCATCGGTAAGATTACATGATTTTACTAATACTTGCTTCTCTTCTACCTATCGCTGTTTCCTCTTTCGCATCCATACTTATTTTGAACCCACGTCTAATAAAGAAATTTGTACTGATCCTAATTAGATTGCTATCATGAATGACTCGTACTAAGACTCAGACTTGGGAATTGGTCCTCCTATCGGATGGTAAGAAATTGACTGGTTGCAAATGGGTCTACAAAGTTAAGACTCTCTTTGATAGCTCTTTGGAAAGATACAAAGGTTGTTTAGTTGCTTGAGAGTTTTCTCAGGAATACGGTGTTGATTATGAGAAGACTTTTGTTCTTGTAGCCAAGATGACCACTGTTTGTACCTTGATTGAAGTGGCCGTTGTACACCATTAGTCTCTGTTTCAGTTAGATGTCAAGAATGCCTTTTTCAATGGATATTTGCTCGAAAAAGTTTATATGCATCTTCCTCTGGGTTTTCTCATTCTCTTGGGCTTGCCTGTTGCCTTCGTTGCGCTTTATATGGGCTTAAGCAGCTTTCCCATGCTTGGTATGCATGACTTTAGTTAGCTGTGTTACACATTGGTTTTCAACTTTGTCCGCATGACTTTGCCCTTTTTACTCGACGCACCTCTACTGGCTTTGTTCTTCTATTATTATACGTGGATGATATGATGCATTATCGGTTCTAACTATGCTGCAATTAGTGAAGTGAAGCTTCATTTATTTCAAGAATATGAAATGAAAGATTTGAGTCCTCTACATTATTTTCTAGGCATCGAGGTGGCATCTTCTCCTAAGGGCTACATTTATCTCAGACCAAATATGCTACGGATATTCTTCATCGTGTCCATTTCACCTATAACAAGGTGGTTGACACTCCTATTGAGCTCGATGCCAAATTCTCTCCCTTTGATGGTGTTTCTCTTGAGGATCCAACTGTGTATCGTGAGCTAGTTGGTTGCTTAGTCTTTCTCACAATGATCTGTCCTATGGCATATGTTGTACACATCGTGAATCAATTTGTCTCGCCCCCCAGTATACTCATTGGGTTGTTTTACTGCGAATATTGCGTTATGTTCGTAGTACTATTTTTCAGTGCCCTCTCTCCACTTTGAGTTTAACTCTTAAGGCTTATACTGATGCCGATTGGGCGGGTAATCCTTCTGATCGAAAGTTCACCTCTAGTTTTTGTGTTTTTCTTGAGCATTCTCTTATCTCTTGGAGAAGCAAGAAACAAATTGGGGTTGCTCGTTCTACTGCCCAAGCTGAGTATCGTGCCATGGCTCATGCTATTGCTGAGATCGCGTAGCTTCAGTGGCTTCTGTCTGATATGGGAGTCTCGTTTCTTTTGTCTATTACTTTGTATTGTGATAATACAAGTGCTATTCAAATTGTTCACAATTCGATTTTTCATGAGCGTATCAAATATATTGAGATTGATTGTCATTTTGTTCACTAGTATCTTTAGTATGGAACTATCATTTTGCCTTTTGTCCCATCCTCACTATAGTTGGCTGACTTCTTCACTAAAACAATACATTGGCTTGTTTTCGTTTTCTTCTTAGCAAAATTTTGATGCTCTCTGCTGTCGCATCATGAGTTTGGGGGGGGAGGGGGG
>JAOTRH010213255.1:0-41741 GCA_034768845.1 Heliamphora exappendiculata | reverse complement strand
CTCAAACTTTCGAAAATCAAAAGTGAGGGTCACTTCTGTGTCGACACAAAATGATTTGTGTCGACTCAAAATGAGTCATGGGCATTTCGACAGTTTTTGTGTTGACACAAAACTAATTTGTGTTAACACTAACATTTTGGTACCTGAAGATCAACTTGAAACACAGTTAGGGTGTCAAGGCATTTGATCAATTGGTGTTGACACACTTGATAAGTTTCAAATATACTTTGTTTTAAGAGTGCTTGACTTAATTTTCAATTAAGATCAGCACAAAAAAATTCAAATTAAAGAATTCTTAAGTGTTTGAACCTTTTGAGATAAAAGTCATTTTTTTTTGGCTACGGTATTAATTATAATTGTTCAAAATGTGTTAACACTTTCATTTTGAAAATATAAAATATTATTTATTTAAAAATATTTATTCTTAAAAAATAAATTATAAAAATTATCAAAATCAAATTAAAAAACTCTTGAGCTAACAGTTAGATAGTATCAATGTAATTTGTCCAAAAGAGTAGAATGGATTGTATTTGACCAAAATATCAAGAAAGATCAGTGTAATTTATCATATTTTTAAAAAGCATTATTTATAACCAATTTTTTTACATTTTATCTTATCCCAAAGCTCTGTTTCCTTTATATTTTAATTTATTATGTTTAATTTTTTCATATAAAAAATGATAGAAAATAAATAAAAAAGACTTAGAGGGACTACTTTGCAATTCTTTTTTTTTTTGGAATGAAGATGTTTCGTGTTTCTCCAAAACATACATTGCTATTGGTTAGCGTTCTCTCTTCTGATTCTATTCTCGCTCTTGCTTCTAGGCTCCATCTATATCTTTTCCATTCCCAAGAATGTTCACCCTCGTTGCAAGTGTTTGGAATCATAATTACAGCGGATACTAATTTTAAATTAATTTTTAATTTTCACTTAAGATTTTAAAAAAATTATCATAGAACAATTAATTTTTATTTATGTACTGATGGCTTAAAAATAATTTTTAACTACATTATTACTTTTTCTTATTTAACTTTAAAAACAAAATCTCGCTTATAGTTCAGTTTTAATAATTAATTCTTATCTTTATTTTTAGAATAAGACATTTGAAACTAGAATCAAAGCTGGATTAATTTTAAAATAACTATTTAGATAAGACATTTTTAAATATAATTTTTAAAACAAATAATTGAAGTTTTAAAATTATTAGCATCTTGATTATGATAAATTAAAAATTACAGTTTTAGCAAAATAAGTAAGAATATATTAAAAGTTATAATTTTAGCATTATCAGAATATTCAACACAAAATCATTTATATCAAAATCAATTTACTCAAATATGTATGCATATGAATCAGTTTGGTTTGGTTTCTGTTGAGAAAAATTTAACAAAATAGTATGTAGTGGAATAAAATATTTTTTCTTCTTTTTGTGCTTAAATAAATGAGATTAATAAAAACAGAATAAAAATTATAATTAAATAATTGCACGACGTCGAATTTTTACATAGAAAACCCATGAGAGAAAAAACCACAGAGTTGAAGTTCTGAGTCCAAATTTTTATTATGTTAAAATAATGAGTTTATAAAATTAACTCTCTAGGCATACTTAAAAGATGACAAGATTAAGAATAATATTCTCAGAAAAATATTAAATTTCGTCACCGTAAAATGAATTTTAATTAGAAAAATAAATTTAAATTTAGATCACACCGATTGACCATTAAAATCGTTGGTTATTAAGAATTAGGCGCCAAAAGTTTGTCTATAAAATTTCATGACGATCGAATTTCGTTTGACATTATGCACAAACATGGGCTCTTCTCGCCAAAAACTCTTCTGTCGTGCTCACTGTTGCGCGCTGTTTGATTTCAATTCTCTGTGGAGAATTGATGATTGATGTGATTGATCTATATCCACCTAATATCCAATGAGTTTATATATACGAACTATTAAAGCTTTCCAAGCCAAATAAGATTTCTAAATTGATAGGAATTCCTAACAAAATTAGGAATCCAAAAACATTCGGCAATTTTTCCTTTTTTTTTTCTTTTTTTTTATAATAAAATTTTAATATTAATATAATATATATTAGACTCCTAATTATATTAGATTTATAATATAATTATGCCACCCCAAATGGAGCGGACATCAACAAACTCTCCCTCCACCTCATGTGGGAGGTCCATCATACTCGCTGTCTCTTTGTCATCATATCTGCACTATTCTGGTCGGTATGAATCTTCTCTAACTGTAATAGTTTTTTTTTCAACACATTCCGAATTCAGTGATATCTCATGTCAATGTCTTTTGACCGTGAGTGGAATTGTGAGTTCTTACTCAAATAAATAGCACTTTAGCTATCACATAAAAGTGCATACTTATCCTGTGTCAACCTCAACTCTTGTAATAACCTCTTCATCCACAGCATTCCCTTGCAACCTTCTGCCACTGCAATATACTCATCCTCTGTGGTGGATAGTGCAACACACTTCTACAATATGCTCTGTCATGATATAACTCCTCCTACAAATATAAGCATGTATCTTGATGTAGATTTTCTAGAATCAATATTTTCCTACCATATCAGCGTTTGTGAAACCCTCTAACTCAGGCTTGCTCTGACCAAAGCATAAACAAACTCTGAAAGTGCCTCTGAGGTACCGAAAGATCCACTTCATTGCTTTCTAGTGATCCCTTCCCGAATTTGACAAAAATCTGCTCACCACGTCAACTGCATATGATATGTCTGGCCTTGTACACACTATTGCATACATCAAACTCCTAACTGCGGACGAATAAGGAACTTTTTCCATCTCTGCCCTGTGTTTCTCACTTGCTGGACTTTGCTGTAAATTGAGTCTAAAATGACTAGCAAGTGGAGTACTTACAGGTTTAGCCTTGTTCATGTTGAACATCTGAAGTACCTTTTCAATATATTTCTCTTGTGAGAGCCATAATTTGTGATTTTTCTTGTCATGGATGATCTTCATGCCAAGTATCTACTTAGCTGGTCCCAAATCCTTCATTACAAAGGATTTTCTCAACTCTCCTTTAAGTTTTTGAATCTTGTTCATGTCGTGACCGATGATCAACATATCGTTCACGTATAGTAGCAATATAATGAAGTCACCTCCTGTAAATTTTTTTAGGAACACACAATGGTCTGAAGCGTTTTTCTTGAACTCGTGTTTGGCCATGAACTGATCAAATTTCTTGTACCACTACCGCGGTGCCTGTTTCAACCAATATAGACTCTTCTTTAGCTTGCACACTAGATTCTCCTTACCTTTGAATTTGAACCCCTCGGGTTGTTCCATGTAAATCTCTTCCTCTAAATCACTGTTGAGGAAAGTTGTTTTCACGTCTATCTGCTCAATCTCCAAATTAAAATTTGCAGCCAACTCGAGAACTGTCCGAATGCATGTCATCTTCACAACATGTGAGAAGATTTCTTTAAAGTCAATACTTTTCTTCTGAATGAATTCTTTCACAACCAACCTTGCCTTGTACCTGGGCTGTGAGTTTTCTTCTTCTATTTTTAGTTTGTGGACCCATTTATTCTTCAATGTTCTCTTATATTTTGGCAGCTTTACTAGATCATATATCTGATTCTCATGCAGGGATTTCATCTCTTCTTGCATGACTTTTATCCACTCGTTCCTCTGTTCATGTTCAACTGCTTCCTAATAATAATCTAGTTCTCCCCCATCTGTGAGCATCAAATATTCAGTAGGTGGATATCTGCAAGTGGCTTGACGCTCCCTGGTAGACCTTCTCAACTGTGGCTCTGTTGGAGGATCAATGTGAGCCTGCTCTGTCAGCTCTTCTGGGACTGCACCATCAACTGTAAGCATATCCTCATCAACATTTACACTGTCTTGTGTGTCTCCCTTGTCATTGCTATGCATGATAGGTGGAATGACTGGATCTGTATCAATCAGATATTCTGCCAGTGTAGCTGGTTCCTTTTTTATTCATATCTTCTATGATTTCGTTCTCAAAGAAGACGACGTCTGCGCTTCTGATGATCTTCTTGTCAACAGGATCTGAAAGTTTGTATCCAAATTCTTCTCGGTCGTATCCTAAAAAAATGTATTATTTTGATTTTCCATCAAGCTTTGACCTTTCATCTTTAGGAATGTGAACTAATGCTTTGCACCCAAATACCTTCAAGTGCTCGTAGAAGATCTCTTTTCCCATCCATACTTTGTTTGGCACATTGCCCTCAAGCGGAACTGATGGAGATAGATTTATCAGATCAACTGTTGTCCTCATTGTCTCGCCCCAAAAAGTCTATGATAATTTTACACGTGACAGCATACATCTGACTCTTTCCTTGATTGTCCTGTTCATCATTTCTACCAGTCCATTCTGTCTTGGTGTCTTAGGGATGACCATCTCATGCCTGATGCCCTTAACCTGACAGTACTGTTGGAACGGTTCTCGGTACTCACCACCATTGTCAGTCCGGATACACTTCAACGATCTTACTGTCTATTTTTTCACACTAGCCTGAAACTACTTGAACACATCTAGCACATAGTCTTTAGTTCTTAAAGCATATGTTCAAACCTTCCGTGAGTGGTCATCAATAAATGTCACAAAGTATCTCGCACCACTCAATAGTAATATTCATAGGACCACAAACATTAGAATGTACTAAGTCTAGGATATTTGACTTTCTAGATGCAGGGACTTTATTCTACAGGATTATGTGTTGTTTGCAGCTAAACAATAGATGCAAGTTTTGAAACAAGTACTCGTTACCTCATGTAGAAGCTCTTTCCTGACTAGAACTTGCATGCCCTTCTCACTCATGTGTCCAAGCCACTTGTGCCATAGCTCAGTGGTGGTGTCATACCCAACTGTGATGATCACTTCTTTGCTAAGTTTTGCCTCAAAAGTGTAGAGACTGGATGTCTTCTTTTCATTTGCAACAATTAGGGACCTTTTGTTGAGTTTTCACTTTCAGTCTCCGAAGTGGTTCTTGTAGCCTTCATCATCCAACTGACTGGTGAATATGCAATTAAACATGGAAGGAGGCACCCGAGTCAATCACCCAACTGGAGTCCTGTCTAGTGATCCCAATGAATCTGTCATCACAAACAATAATGGTCTTGCCTTCATCTAAAGCTGCTGCAGCTGTATCCTTATGATATTTCTTATCGTCAAACTTGCCCTATTTTTGACCCATTTTCAATTTTCTGCATTCCTTTTTCATGTGCCATATTTTGTCACAATAGAAGCACTTATTCTCTTTCTTGGACTGAGATTTTTCTCTTGACTTGCTTCTTGGCCTGCCGTTGTTGGAAAATTTTCAGTTTGTACTCCTCCCCCTCTTGTTTGTGACCAAGGAATTTGAGTCGGTTGAAATTCTCTGCTCCTTTCGTCTTGCCTCCTCATTGAACATGCTATTTTTTACCATATCAATTGTGACTTCGCCGTTCGATGCTGAGTTACTGATTGTTACAACCAGTGTTTCCCAACTGTCTGGCAAGGAACTCAATAGAAGTAGGGTCTGCAACTCGTCATGTAGAACCATCTTCATAGTAGTCAACTGATTGATCAATTGCTGAAAATCACTGAGGTGCTCAGCTACACTCCGGTTGTCATTGTATTTCAAATTCACCAATTGTCCGATTAAGGATGTTTTATTCTGGGCAGTTTTCCTCTCGTACATTGACTTTAATTTCTTCCATAATATATGAGCATTGGTTTCTTGATCCACCAAAATACGGATTTGAGCTACTGTTTTCCTGTTCATAACCGTCTACTTATCATCAGTAATTTTTTTTATAATTTCATGATGTCACATTCAATTGGCAGATATAAGTTCTTAGTAAAGGACATATTCCATTTGCGATTTTCATATCGAATAATTCGATGAATTTAATTTATTCATAGTACTAGATGATTCATCCATTTAATTGAACACAATAATTGAATATACTCGAACTGTATCTAAATCGAGCTCTGATACAACTGTTGGAAAAAATTTAATAAAATAGCCTGCAGCTGAATAAAATATTATTTTATTTTTTTGTGTTTAATTAAATAAGATCAATAATAGCAGAATAAAAATAATAATCAAATAATTGTACGACGCCGAATTTTTACGTGAAAAATTCCTAAGAGAAAAAAACACAGGGTTGAAGTTCGATTCTAAATTTTCACTATATCAAAATAATGAGTTTACAGAATTAACTCTTTAGGCATACCCAGAGAATGACAATATTAAGAATAATATTCTCAGAAAAATATTAAATACTGTCACTGCTATGTGGGTTTTAATTGAAAAAATAAATTTAAATTTAGATCTTATCGGTGGACAATCAAAACCGTTGATTATCAAGAATCAGGCACCTAAGAGTTTGTTCCTTAAACATCATGACGATCGGTTTCGTTTGATATCCCATCCATACACAAACATGGACTGTTCTTGCTAAAAACTCTTCAGTTGCGCTCACTGTTGCACGCTGTTTGATTTCTTCCAGCTGTTTTAATTCTATGTGGAGAATTGATGATTGATGTGATTGATCTATATCCACCTAATACCCAATAGGGTTTTTATATATACTAACTATTAAGGCTTTCTAAGTCAAATGAGATTTCTAAATTGATGGAAATTCAAAACAAAGTTAGGACTCCAAAAACATCCGGCTATTTTAACTTTTTGTCCTTTTTTTTATAATAAAATTTTAATATCAATATAATATATATTAAATTTTTAATTATATTAGACTTCTAATATAATTGTGCCACTCTAAATGGAGCGAATACCAATAATTTTGTACTAAATTTAAGACTGAATCAATTTTAGTCGATTTTAATTTCTCAAATTTGGAACCAAACTAATTATTTAATAGAACCAAACAAACAAAATTAATAAAATTTAGATTAGTTCAGTTTGAAATCACAATTTTACATATTTTAAAATTGTTCAGTGGGCATCAAGAAAATTACCATGTACTAGAGTTAAGAAATTGAAACAAATAACAAATAAAGGCTAACACTTATACAGTCTAATAAAAGTATGAAATAAAAGTTTAGAATAATTATTTTATAATATATTTAGTGAAATAAATAACAAATATCTAACAAAAAATTTAGAAAAATAAATAACACATGACAAATAAATAACATTTGATAGCAATTATTTAATTTAATGCTTTTTTTTCTAATTTGTAAAGCTAGAAATATTTTTTTAATTTTATATATAAATCTCATAATAATTATATATATAATTTAATGGCTAATATATTTTCATATATATATATATATATATATATATATATATATTAATTGGGTCTATATGAATCGATTGTCAAGTTGGTTTTGATTAATCCCATATGAGTCTATAAACCAAATCAATATTATCGGTTTGTTTTATTTGGGACCAATGATTAAATTATTTACTTATAAAAATTAAACCAATTCAATTTATAAAAGTTAAATTGGTTGGATTTTCGGGTATCTTATGCACCTCTATAATTGAACTATCTTTAAGAAAGTTGATATTTAAAATTCATTAGTTGGAAGTATTTTATGCAAAAATTAAAATTAATAGATCATTATATAATTTAGGAGGGACCCTAACATAATTTTTTTAAATATATTTAAATATTTTATATAAATTTTTTTATAAATACAACTAAATAATACACGTTAATCTTAGTTGGTGTGTTATTATTATTATTTTTTATGCATAATAAATGAGCGTCATGTTAATCTATCCTTCTTCTTCCACGTTTATAGTCATACTAAACATACCTTCCCATCTTATTCCTCTCACTTGTTATGGGGTTGAATTGACTGGATACAATTTTGTTTGGCGAATACGAATGTTTAATGTTATGTAACATTTTTCACTAACATTTTCGTGTCCTTGTTGCTTTCGCGCTCTTGTTCAGTGGTATGTGACATTTTTCACTCAACATTTTTGTACTCTCGCTCTTGCTTTCGCGCTCTCAATCCTGCTTCTAAAACTGATTACTTGAAAACTTTTACATCATAATTAAGTTAAAAAAAATAAAATAAAGAGAAAGACCTTAAATGCACATCTAGTTTTGGGGTAAAAGTAATCCCTAAATTTTTGGGATGGGGCACTTGTATTTGATCACAGATTCCCAGCTTCAATTTTGAAGTCCAAATTAGTCTTATTGGAAAGTCACAAAGCCTCTCTCTCTTCGGACCCAAATTGAACGTACTGGGTTTGATGCATTTAAAAGGATGTCTTCTTCCAAACTTGAATAATGCACAGTACTGTGCTGTGTGGTCCAAATGGTTTAACTTCTGAATATAATTTAATGTTTGTTAAGTAGAGTTTTTTGAATTTGTTATTTATGTAAAAAATTTTTTTTTTTTTTGATATGATATATGTAATTATGTGATAAGATAATATTTGTTTAATTATTTTTTTACAATTATACTTATTATTCAATTATTTTTAAATAAATATTTTTTTTATCACATAACTATAAATATCGAATCATAAGCAACAAAACCAGCTAGCAATTTCTACACAAATAAACTAATACAATCATAAAGTATATTCGAAAATCAAATTATTTAAACTACACAGTACGGTGCTGTGCATTGCACCCCTCAACACCGACCCCATTTCCCTCTTTTGAGGCCTTGTAGCCTTTAAGCATATTTTCTATGTTAAAAAAACTAATAATAAAATACCTAAGATATACAAATAAAATTTCTCAAACGACATATTTCAAACAAAAGCTCTTATGCTCTCTTCGTTTGAATGTAAAAGATTTTTTTTATGAAAATATTTTTGTAAAAATAGTATTTTTTTGTTTTTAGTTTTTAGTGTTTGATTGATACATGAAAAATATTTTTAAAATAAAATTTTTTATTATTAGATTTAAATAAGATATTTTCTATAATAAAGTTATGAAAGATAGTTGGATCGGTTCCGATACCTCCTCAAACCCTGTTACCATTTGAAATAACTCTTTATATATATATATATATATTTTTTGACTTTTTTCTTCTTCTTTCCTTCTTTTTTTTTTTATAATTTATTTGGCCAAGTTTTTTTTATATTTTATATTCATCATTATAAAATAAATTTAAAAGTATATATCATTTTGTCTATTGTTGAACAAAGTTCATTAAAAACAAAAAAAAAGACTTAAAAAGCCTTTTTAAGTCTTTTTTCGTCTTATATGAGTTTTTTTATAAAAAAAACCCAATTTGGTGATTTGGTTTTACTTTTTTAGTTTCTCGTAAAAAGAAAAGTTTAAAAAGTATCATTATTTGAACTAATGTAATTTTTTTTACTAAAGATGAAAAAAACCTTAAAAAGTTCTTAGAGTGGCCTTTTAAAGCTTTTTTCATCTTATATAATTTTTAAATCTTTTTTTGTTCATTCTTTTAGTTTATGGCCGGTTTCTTGTAACAAGAGAAATTTAAAATGTATTATTATTTGAGTTAATATAAATAAATTTTCATTAAAAATGAAAAAAATCCACATAAAAAAGTTTTTAAAAAGTTATCCCAAATAGTAGTCACCACCGCCGTTAGTTTATGTGTTTTCGTTTTAGAAATCGAAAAAAATATCTCGAAAAGGATCATACTCAAGACACGTCTATTAAAAAAAATAAAAAATAATAACTTACTAATTTTTTAAAAGGAAAACAATTTTATCTTATGATGTAAAATATTTTACTTAAAAAAATTATTTTACTTATTTTTTGTTAACTGAATAGTGAAAAATAAATAAAATTTTTATGTTGAAACGAATTAAGCCTTAATTCAGGCTCATAATATCAAAATATCATTGTCATATCATTGTTGATAAAATTTGTGTATCAAAATAATATTGGTGTGCCATTTTCCAATCTGAGAAATAGAGAGGATAAACTTTGTCATAGGATCTATTTCTCGAGTATTATTGCAAGAAAATTCACTACTTGTATATTCTTAAGATCCTTTTTGTAATGCCTAAAAAACTTATTTATTCTTAACTAAAACATGAAAAAAAGGCCAAGGTTTAGCTACAAAGTGACTTAATTTAAAAAATAAATAAATTTGGTCATGCAAGATTGTTTTTACTTTTTGGATTTCACTAGTTAAAGAGTATTTAGAAAAGTATATCTTTTTCTGGTTAAAATATTTTAAAAGTACAAAAAATATGAAAAGGAATTCAAAATAAAAATATATAGGGTTTTCTTGTCAAGTATATTGTAATAGTTAGTTGGACTTAACTCGTTAAAATTAATTAGTTAGAGGTAGTTACTGATACAACTAGAGATTAGTTAGGATGAGTGGGATATATATATATATATAGCTTTGTAATACAAAGAATACATAGAATAAAGAAAGTATTATGTTGCTATTTTTGAGTCTTGACATCTAATATCGAATTCTGGCAATAACAATTTTTCTTTTGCCCTCCTCTTGCATGTTCTTATCCTGTTATGTATAAGTTTTTTCTGTCCACAATGACAAATGAAACGAGAACAGTATTTGTTTTTCCTGTTCCGTTTTACACCGCCCACCCTTATTAAATAAAATAAATAGTTTTATAGTTATTAATACATATATAAAATTTAATTTTTAAAATATAAAATATTATATTTATTTCTCATTTTTTGTCTCTAATAATTCATAAGGTATTATTTTTTATTTATCATATATATTATCTATAACTCTTATTAGTATCATCTCTTTAAAAATTATAAACAACCCCCAGTATAATTTTGCCCTACTCCACTTTGCTATTTTTTCAATATTTTTTCTTAATTCTTTGTCTGTCCCAATTAAATAGGAAATGAAAATGAGATACTACATTTCTGCTTTGGTCTTGCCCCATTGCAATGCAATTCTTATCGAATGAGAACGATTTCCATATGGTGAACTTATAAAATGGTGCATAACACTTTCAACTAGAATGCTACATTTGGATTAGAACTATAGGAGCAAAACTGTGAAGTCAATTGTGGGTGTGTTTAGCAAAGGTAGTGTTACTAGGTTTTAGTTTTTTACTATTAATTTTAGTTATAAATTATAATTTTTTTAAATACTCATAATTTCTGTTACAAGTTATAACTATTTTTTTTAATCTTTTATTCACTAAATAAATTTTAAATCCAAACATAACATTAAACCGATAACAAGCTGATTGATCATAAGCATGACATTTCATGATATTTTATCTGTGCATATTGAACCAGTAGTGTGACAAAGCCATAGAGATCAAACGGGCATATATTTTATTAGAACTTTCAGTAGATAAAAGACATGCGGCTGTAGTGGATATATAGTAATTAAATGAAAAAGCACACAACATAAACCCACATCATTCTATTAATTGTAACATGATAATTCTTTATTTTTTATGGCCCTGACCCGTACCCTAACCCGTACCCAACCCCTCACTATTGTTAAAATCCGTCTCCTTAATTATGACCTGATCCTGATCCAGCCCTAAACCCAGCGTACGAACCCTGCCTCAGAGCCTGAACCTGAGCCTGAATTAGACCCAGATGATGAAGCCGAGCTCGAACTAGAACTAGAACTAGAACTAGATCCAGAATCGAAAGCCGAGCCCGCACCTCCACCACTCGCGCCTCCTAACCCAAGGCCCACACCGAGCCAAACTCCAATACCACCCAGATCCAAGCCCAGGTCCTTTCTTGCTACTCGACTTTCGGACACCGTGGTTAACATCAAAACAAACAAGGCAGCAAGACCCAATGACTTCAAAGCAGCCATATTTGGAGACACAGAGGTCAAGAAACAACAAAACAAGGTTTGGAACAGGATGTTATGAGCCACTGGGGCTTGTAGGTTTTTGTGGACTGAAATTAAGGCAGATACAGCTATTTATAGTTGTGGAATGCTAAGGTTGGTACCTAAGGAAACCAAAAACTATAGTTTAATTAAGGAAGTGGGGGATATTTGCTTTATAATTTGGCATATCTTTATGGATAATTTTTTTATTTATTTATAAATTGAAGCTGTTAAGGTGCAACATATAGACCATCTTTATTAGTGGTCAGCCTAACATTAGTTTAAGGTTAAATATTGAGGATATATATAGTATATTTTTGTGATGAATTTGATTTTTATTTATATTTACAGTATTTTTTTTCTCAACGTTAATTTAAGGAGATACATCATTTAGATTACTCTCATCACCATAAATAAAAAAAGTACAAAAATTTAGCAAGAAATTATAATAAGTTAAGATAGAACGAGGAAAAGTTAGTTAAAGTTCTTTTAGTTGTTTTTTTCGTCATTAGTAATTATTGCCGGTCATCTAAGGATTTGAGAGAGCCTTTCCGTTGAACGAGACTTGTTCGTCTTCTTGTATGAAGACCATCGAGAGTTATATTATGTTCACTATCTTCAATCATAACGTTCAATTCTTGTTCAAACAGACACATTTTTTAAATTTATCTTATCATGAGAAATCAAAAAAACAAAAATAAAAAATCTTTAAAAAAAAATGAAAGAAAAATCACTTAATAAAAAGCTATCGGTGATTTGAGTGTATTGAAAGGAGAGGATGAACCAAACAATTGTGGTTGAGAATGCTGAAGCATGGAGTGGAGATTCCATTAAAGTCATTTATATTAGATGGTGCCCATATTATTATTAATAATTAAGAATTTAAGATGGTGGTTACCCACATTTCCACTCACCATGTAGTGGACTCTTCTGCAGACTCCATTTAGAAGCCTGAGGTTACCTACTGCGCAAGTGAGAAAAAGGCTTACTCTATGTTTGACTAGGCTTTTCTTGATTTTTTTTTTGTGCTTAAAAACCTCTTAAAATGTTCATTTATTTGGCCTTCCATCGTAATTAATTATTATTTTTACATATTTTTATATTTACTTTTTTTATAAAAAAACCAAAAAATCCAAAACCCTCCAAAAAAAAAGAAGGAAATGTTAATCCAAACACACGGTTTGATGGATTGTTGATATATAAGGATTCATAAATTTGCTAAATGAAGTGATTGCAGTGATGTAAATGTTAAGTTGAAATGGGAAATTCTATGAGTGGAATATATTGCCAAGAAAATTATTCTCCATAAGTCAACATTTGATGGTGAGTCTTGAAATGCCAGTGTTGTTATAATTCACAATTAATTACAAGGCAGGCAGCTTTTGCATTACATTTCGAGGGCTTAGGCAAAATTTTAAATCAAAACCTTTTCATCATTAAATTTATTTGTATGTTTTGTTTTTTAATTTTATTTTTCATTTTTTCAGATGCAAAATTATTGATTAGATTTCTATAATTAAGTTTTTTAATAGACTTGTTCAATTATTTGAGAAAAATAGGAAACAATAGTTTGCCAGAGACGTTGTGCTAAAGAGAAAATAAGAGATCAGTTATAGTTGTTAAGATAAGATTATATTTTACACAAATCTTGTACATTTCAAATCAGTACTTATTCTTTTAGGATTACTTAATATCATCTCATAACCTATAGGTGTGAGAATACAATTCTTTTGTAAAAGATAGCTTCAGTAAACCCAAGTTAGTATCAGAGCCATGGCGTCTCTTATTCGTTCTTTTTCCCCCAACACTACCTCCTCCTTGAATGTTCTTCCCGCTCCACTTATATTTCTTAACAATGCCCATCATTTTATCTCTCTGAAATAACCACCGAAAATTTCTTTTACTGGAAAATTCAACTTCTTCCTTACTTTTGTGGCCAAAACTTTGTCGGCTATGTTGATGGTTGCTTTCTGTGTCTTGTCACAGATCCTACCAAATTCGCTTGGATTCAACAAGATCAATTACTTATGAGTCTTTTAATTTCTTCTCTCTTTGAAAATGTTTTTCCTCTTGTTGTTGGTGCTAATGCTTCTCGTGAGATCTAAGATACTCTTGAACAAGCTCTTGCCTCTGCTTCCCAAACTCGTCTTTTTCGATCTTCATTGGAGTCTCCAAATACTACGATAGCAAGATCATCATGCGACTACCTTTTTACATGAACCCATGTCATTAGCCATTGAACTTGCTGTTGTAGACAAAGTCCTCTCTTCTGCTGAGTTCAATCTTTGTGTTCAAAGGCCTCAAGCATGACCTCAAGCATGACTTCAAGGATTTAGTTACTACACTGGCATTCCGTCCACATCCTGTCTCATTTTTTGAACTCCACAGTTTATTGCTCAGTCATGAATTTCTGCACAATGATACTTTTTCATCCGTGCTTCAAATTTCTCCATCTCCTGCCTCACCGCAAGTTCATCTTACTCACACCAACCGTGGTCGTGGTTGTGGTTCTTATAATTGTAGCTGTGGTTATGGTCACCGCAACCAGCCATTTCTTGGTCGTGGCTCTTCCCCACACTCTGGTTCTTTTGCCGGCCTTCTGCCACTTCCCTCCTCTGACCACCACCCTCGCTATCAAATTTGCGATCTTTCGAATCACACTGCTGCTTAGTGTTATCACCGTTTCAATTGCAATGTTCATCACAACGCCTATTATACTATTGAAGGTACCTCTTCTCCCTTCCACTTTGGATTAGTTTCCAAACAAGGGTGCAACTCATCATGTTACTCCATATCTTGCCTCTCTCTTTCTCTCTCATGTTGAAGACTATACTAGTCACTCTTAGCTATATGTTTGTAATGGCCATGGTATACCCATCTCTCATATTAGTTCATTTGTTCTTAAAACTCCTATCTCTTCTTTTAATCTTTCAAATGTTCTTCATATTCCTTTTTTCACTAAATTCTTAGTTTATGTTAATTAGTTTGCCAAAGATAATAATGTGTTCTTTGAATTTCATCTCTTATTTTTTTTGTTAAGGACCAACTCTCCAAGAAAATACTTCTTTAAGGATAGAATGAAGGTGGCTTCTACAAACTCTCTTCCTCCACAGTTGTGCCCTCATCTCCATCTTCCTCTCTAGTGGCTCTTTCTTCTAAACGTGTTTCTCTTGACTGCTATCTTCGTTGGCTTGGTCATACTCATGATCGTGTTCTTTGTCAAATTTTAAAGTATTTTTCTCTTCCCATGTTGACAAATAAATTGTGTCTTGACACTCTTTGTCATGATTGTCAATTCAGAAAATCGACTAGATTTATTTTGTCTAGTTCCAGCAATAGAAGTGTAGCTCATTTGGAATTAATTTTTAGTTATGTATGGGGCTCTTCCCCAATTCTTTCTAGTGATAAACATAAGTATTTTGAAATTTTTTTGGATGATTATTCAAAATTTATTTGGTATTTTTCATTGTGTAATAAATCTGATGTCATTTTTGTTTTTCTCCAATTTCAAGCTTTAGTTGAACGTCAATTTTCCACAAAGATCAAAATAGTTCAAACCGATTAGAGTGGTGAATTTCGCACACTTTCGCCTTATTTTCGCAAACTGGGTATTGTTCATCATCTATCTTATCCCTACACTCATGAACAAAATGGATCCATTGAACGCCATTGTCATCACATTGTTGAAACGGGCCTAGCGCTTCTTGCTCATGGTTCCGTTCCTCATAAGTTCTGGCATTTTACCTTTGAAACTGTCGTTTATCTTATTAATCGCTTACCCTCTCCAGTCTCAAATAATGTTTTTCCCCTTGAACCTTTATCTCGTCAACTTTCCGATTATAAATTTTTTAGGGTGCTTGGTTGTCTCTGCTTTCCGTATTTACGCCCGTACAACAATCACAAAATTTCTTTTTGTTCTGCTGTTTGTGTTCTTCTCGGCTATAGTCCTTCTCATCTGGACTATCGTTGTTTAAACCCTTTTACGAACTGTATTTACATTGCTCGCCATGTCCGTTTCGATGAATTTTCTTTTCCTTTCATCACTTCTTCGTCATTAGGTTCACTGCCCCGTTCTCCATCTCCTTCGGATGTCCCTTACGCTTTTTTTCGGCTGCACCATTTGTTTCCACCACCAAATCAGTCGAATCTGCCACAAAAGATAGGGGTGTAATTTTGGCCCGGCCGTGGCTTGGGCGGGTCAAGTTCAGCCTGGACCCAACGGGCTCGCACCAAATTCTTAAGTTGGGCCAAGCCATGCCAGATTTTTTTGTTTAGGGGTCGGCACAGGCCCTAGGGGTCATGGGCTCGGGCTCGGGCATAGGGCCGGGCCACGAGCAGGTCAAACAAATGGGTCGTGCGGGCTTTTGATTTTTTTGTCTTTTCTTTTTGTTTTTTTTTTTGTCTAATTTATTATGGGTAGTGCTAACCACCGCCCATTGAGCGGTGGTTAATAGCCTAATGGAGATAAATTTTTTTTTAATATCAATACACTTTTTGGTGTGGGGCTTACCACTTTCACAAATATCAATACACTTTGCACATATATCTATACATTATATACCCCTTAACCATTGCCCATTGGGCGGTGGTTAGTATTTTTCATATATTATATATTATTAGTTATATAAGTTTATATTATTAGTTATTACTTATTACTTTATTATTTACTTATTATTATGATCTTATATTTTGTTAGTTATAGTTGATAAGTTTATAATGTATTGTTAATTTATTAGTTTATTTAAGTTTATTAGTTTTGATAATTTATAGTTTATTATTAGTTATTAAGTTTATTATTCTATAAGTTTGTACTTTATTTATTTATTAGTTTTTAAGTTTATAATTTATAAATTTATTACTACTTTACAAGTTTATAGTTTATAACTTTATATTATTAATTTATTATAAGTTAATAGTTTACTTACTATAAGTTTATTATTAATTTGAAAGCTTGTAGTTTATATTATTACAAGTTTATAATGTATCACTATTAATTTACTAGTTAATTATTTATTATAAGTTTATAATTTATTAGTTTATATTTTATTTGTTTATTAATTTACTATAAATTTATTAGTAATTTATAAGTTTATAGTTTATATTATTATAAATTTATTAATTTATTATAACTTATAAGTTTAATAATTAAATGTAATAAACTTGAACAATTGAAATAATAAAATGCAAAGTGAGTAGGGTAGTTTTTGGGCGGGCTTGGGACCGGGCTAAAGTGGGCAGGCTCGAGCTTGAGCTCGAGCTTCGGGCTTCGGGCCCAGGGCTGACCCACAGGCTCAGGGAGGAGGTGCAGGCCCAAGGTTGGGGGATACGGACCAGGGCTGGGCTTGGGTTTTGGCCAAATCGAATAGAGCTCATACAGTGACGGGCCTCGAGCCGCCCACGGGCTATGAGTCTTTTTTACATCCATAACAACAGCCAATTCCCAATCTTTGGGTTACACCTCGACGGCTTCAGCCGTCTTCTATCGCCCATTCCAATTCACAACTCGCAACCAACCACCTCCGAATTCCACTTGCTTCGGATCACAATCCCATCTCATCCCCAATCCCCTCCATCCCAAACCGCTTCACAACTTCAAATTCCTATTACTTTGGCTCACCTTCATACCTTATCCCTCCGACCTACTTTCCTACCAAATCCCACTAAAATCCCATTCAGCTCACCCTCCTCCCTTATCCCATGGAACTCTTTCCTTATCCCACCGAACTGCCTTAACTTTAAATCCCACTAAATCCCATTTGGTAGTTAATAGAAAAACTAATAAAATATTAAACCCTTCAATTGCCAACAATCAAAAACCATTGTTGTAATAGCATTTCTTGTAGTTTCATGCAACGAATGTTGAACGATTTCCTTTTTTTGAATGGGGAGATTTCAATCTTTAAAGTTCGACTAAGAATTGATAGTGTCGAAACACAATAAAAACTATAACGAGTTATCTGCAAATCTAAAATATCAAAATAGAAAAAATAGTAATTAGAGATGAGATGAGTTGCGAGTTAGGTCGCTCTCATATCTCATATTTAATGAGAACGAGTGACAGATCACTGGGATAGGGGATTATTGTTGCATTAAGTAGTGGAGAAATTAGAGGCATGACGATAATGAGGTAGGAGAGGTCTAAGAAGAAGGATTGTTCCAAATCGAGGGGTTACAAAGTGACGTGTTACTATTGTTATATGGAAAGTCACTCGAAGCAAAATTATCCATAGTATAAAATGGAGGGGAAAGAATAATCATCACTAAAGACAACGATTATAAAGGGCTCCAACCATGAAGAAGTAGAAGTGCTCAAAATTACTTCAAGTATGGGCAAATTAGATTGGATAATAGATTTTAAATGTTTATTCCACATGTGCAGTTAGAAAATATTTTGCTACATATTAGTCATGTGATGGGGTATTGTCGAGATAACTTAGAATGTAGTGAGCAATGTTGCTAGTGTAGGAACAGTGCAATTTTTCATGTTTGATTTGACCGTTTTGATCTGAATTTGGGTTAGACATATGCCAAATTTAAGGAAGAGTTTCATTTCTTTAGGAATGCTGGATTCGAGAGCCTGTAGGTTCTCATGATCCAGAAGTAGATTTCTTTGGGATTCTAAAGAAACAAGGATGCACTACAAGAATAGATGATTTATAAATTATACAGGTTTGTATGGAGTGTTGTAATAGGTGGAGTTACTACCAAATATCAAATGACTTGTACGTTGAGGTAGGCGATATATATAGACAAAGTGCAATGGTGATTAGGGTGAACAACTATAGCTGAGAAGCACACATAAAGATGCATGGCTACATGGAAGCGATGAGGTCATATAAGTGTGCAGGTGAGCAAATCAAATATTGTACATGATGTTAGCGAGATACAAGAACAATGGAAGTTAAATGTTCACCAAAAAGCTCTGGGTAACAAGACTATATGGCTGACGTAGTAGAAAGATGTACAAATTAGCATAACCAGGTCTCATTTAATCATAATTTGGTTAGTAGTAGATCTTATATTGTGTGCACAAAAAGAGAGAGATGGAGCTACATTATTTTACAAAACAGTGAGTTTTGTGGGGAACCTTAGGTAAGGGTACAGGTACCTCAGTATAGAAGTGCGAGCTATGCTGTTTAATTATGGCAGTTTGACGACGATTGTGGAATCAACACCAACGTTAGTTATTTTTAAGGTGGTTTGCAAAATTCAAACTAAGGGAGAGATCGTTGAGCTGAAGTATGTCTTGTATTATACAAAGTCTGTATAATTATTTTTTGATCAATATGTATTTGGTTTGGAATGGAGCTGAGTCTACTAAAAATCCAAGTTGTATAGTGTTTTATAATTATATGAACTTAGGATTTAGGGTTTCTATAGAATGCCTATAAATAGGATATTTGTTGGAATTTTAGGGTGATGTGAGAAAAACTTAGAGAGGCTAGTTAGTTGATAGACATAAAGGAGTGAGCTTTACTCTTTCATAAACAATATTATGAAAATTTTCTCTCTTACTTGTTAATATAGATCGGTGTGAGTTGAACCACGTAAATTTTTTGTATCATCTATTTTTTCTATTTTTGTGCATATATACTCGCTTGCATTTACATTTAGAAATTAGTGATTAAATCTCAACAACTTAAATATCTATATTGCAACCCCAATGAATTGACCTTGTGATTAAGGCTTGGAACTTGAGAGTTTACTCTCTCTAAGGTCTCATGTTTAAAATATCTTAGGTGCTATCAACTCACTTTGAGTAGGATTATATAACTTTTTGCACTGCCAAAAAATATAAAATTCGTTGGTAACCCCATTTAGAATAAAAATAAAGTAAATTAAAATTTTAAAATCAATTTGGGCCAATTTAGAATCAATAAGCGAAATTAGGAAGCTAGGGTTACTAGGTTAGTAAAGGAAAAAAAATTATTAATATATTTAATATATAGAGATATACTTACTTAAATATAATCAATATACGAGTAGGGTTCGTACTGAAGAGTAATACCCACCTCTGCCCCAGCTCTGCCCCGTTTCAGGTGCAAATTTATAAATTCAACCGGACCTGAATTATTAACGAATCAAATAAAACCCATCCAAAACACTTTGAATATGGTCAGATCTTCAATTTAAATTGCCATTCCAATGCTTCCTACAAAAGAAAATGATCACACGGAGAGGGTCTGGAATTAGAGCCGAGCATGGACCATGCAACACATGCCAAAAAAGTGAGCCGCGACAAAATAGGCCAGTAGGGTTCGCCTCTGAAAACCTACAGTACTTTTCTTAGGAAGATGATTGTTTTCTAGGTTGTAATTTTAATGGGGTAGAGGAATATTTAATTTTTGAGACATAGGATTTACAGTATTGCAAGTGTAATTGGTGGGCAGGTACATATGCATGATTTAAATTTTAAGAAGGGACCCAATAGTTCCCCTAAATCCTTAGGGTACGAATATTAAATATTTTTTTTAAAAAATTTTAGGGGCTAAACTTGTATAATTTTATAATATTTTAAATTAATACTACTATAATTATTATTTATTTTCAAAACTTATGGAGAAATGTCCCCATCAAGCCGCTTTTTTTTTTTTTTGCTTTATTCTTGTTTTATTTTATTTTTTAAAGTATTGCCAGTGTTTAGAATTTCACTTGCCTTATATTTGATTCTATTTTAGAAGTATTGACTAGCTCCACTCATTAAACGCTATCTGCATTCCATATTTATGAATACAAAATTTAATTCTCTCGCCTCTCTCAATTCGAGATAAATTAACATTTGTGGGCTACACAATGAATTCATAAGTTTGAGTTGAGAATTGTAGGTTATTTTTCGCTTAAGAAATCATGAATTTGAGAGAAGCTTAATTTATTTTATGTTAATAAATTAATGCTTAGTGTACAAATTATTTTCCTTTTGACATTGCTAGAACCTTTTCTCGTGAATAAGTTTATCTTTACAAAATTTAATACTAGTTAATTTTCTTCCTGTCTTAAAATCAAAGAAGTAATAAACTTAACTTTAAGTCGGGGTACCAAACAAAGCCTAACTTATTAAAAATAATTCAATGACATTATAATGATATTGTTGTCTGAAATAGAAAACCATGTGAAAGAAATGCGTCATTGGCAAATAATTACTCTGTATTATTGATATAAGGCAGCATCAAGACTTTTAAGCACATCTTCATATAGTATCGCAGATGCAAATAAAACAAAAGTAAAAAGACTCATCATAATCTCCATTTGCTTATTCATACACACAAAATGGTGATATTTTTTTTTCTCTTTATTGTTTTACTATATTTAGAACATATTTTGGCACTTCTCAGTTACCACCACTTCCTTCACCATAGCCCGACTCATATTCGTGACCTTCACCAAAACCAAATCCAGTTCCTGACCCACTGCCCTTACCATACCCTGAACCAGATCTAGATCCATATCCCGACCCTTGACCTGACCCAGATCTAGCTCCACGTCCTTGGTTGCTTTCGGATCCCGATCCAGCCCTAGAACCAGCATACGAGCTTGCTTCAAAGCCTGCTCCAGACCCAAAACTTGACCTAGAAGCCGAACTTGACCCAGAACTAGACCCGGACCCAGAACCAAATCCTGAACCTGAGCCTGAGCCTGAGCCGCTCCCACCTCCTAAACCCAACCTCAAGCCTGCCCCAACACCAACTCCTACACCAGCAAGATCCAAACCCAAGTCTTTTCTTGCCACCCTACACTCAGATATGGTAGTAGAAGTAACAAGAAGTAAGGCAGCAAATATTGCAAGGGACATGAAACAAGCCATAGTTGAGAATCTTGAGATGGTAAAGAATGGGTGAAAAGTGAAGGAAACTCAAGAAGGTGCCCTAAAGTTGAAAATTAATTAGTGTATTACAAATCTTGATGAGAGAACAGAGCTTTGCATGAGAGGAAGTGCACGGAGAGATTCAGCTATTTATAGTTGGTGATGCCAACTAATTAAGGCCAATGGGTGCACAAAAAACGCGTAGACAGGTGAGTGAAGTGGAGGAATATTGGTGATATGTTGACCCATAGTGGAAGTGATGATCTGGCATTTGATCAATCGTGGGGTTGACAATCGTTGTGGCTGATCTATATAGTGAAGCTAAACAAGATTTCTGTATTTTTGACACGTGTATAAGGCATTGTTGACAGCTGCGATCCCCCACTCATCTTAATGCTGGGTGGGTGTGTATAATAAATAAATAATGAAAGATATATAGATACGCGTGGGTGTGTTTATTGTTGAAGATACAAATAATTGAATTATTTATATATCTTTGTCATAATATAAGTTTTTAGATACATTGGTGATGAGCAATTTAATATAATATTAAAGAAGATGATGAATTTTTTTTAAACCTAAGGTGTTGGGATCGGGTTACGCGTACCTCGACTAATTTCTGAGAGACTAATTCCATCGCACTTCAAAGATGATGATGTTCTGAACCAACTGCTAGAAAAAATAGGAACGTACAGATGAAGGCTTTAAGGCGCGAAGATTATTGTCTTTAACGAAAATTTACCTCCACTCGAAATCTGAGTTTGCTAAATGGGTTTCTAGTAAAAAAAATCTCAAGGATACAACGAAGTCTAGAAATCTGCAGATAGCAATTTTAAAGATTTTTGCAGAATTCTCACAAAACTGTAAACTGACAAGAATTGTACTGTAATTGAAAATGATTTCTGATCCAGAACTTGGCATTTTTAAAGATACTGAATAGACACTAAATGAATCAATACAACTGTTGAATTATATATGTTCATTTGAATTTCCGTCAGTTACTAACTGACAAAAAAAAAAATCCTGTGTATCTCATGCACCATTATGTAATACATTACTACGTGATCGTATTTTGCATCTCGCATCATGTGCCACATGTCCAAGTGCTAAGTGCGCCCTACAGCCTACGCCGTTCTAATGCTACACATTAAAACACATTGGATCATAGCTTTTTTTATTTTATTTTATTTTATCTTTATACTAAGACAATATCACTTTTCACTTTCTTACTTTCAATGTGTGACAAGTGAGATGTCAAATATAACAACCTACATAACACTGACTACTCTGATATTGAACGCACTTCACTCTACGAGAGATTGCTAGGCACCGGTATAGTGTTTACCGATTAACTTTTGATAATCAATTTAGCATGCTTAGAGAATAAATCATAACCAGAGAAAGATATGTGAGTGATCATGGAGTTGCTACTTGGCTTCTTTCTCTTGGCTCCCACCTTATTTTGGAAGATCTATTTGTTAAAATTGGATTTAATAATTTTGTTTTTGAAAAACGTTGGGCCAAAATAAATGTGGGACTCAGCCGTCTTTTGAGTTGGGTTCAGGATGCTACGTGTTCTCCTCTACGAGAAGATGAATGACGTATATTCATTTGCGCAAATTCGATACGAGGAAAATGAGAAATTTATGTTCAAAGTCGTTGATTAAACAGGAATTTTGTTAGGTTAAATAAAAGTGTGAAATTTCAATCCCACATTGAAAGTTATTGAGGAACTTAGTGGATATATATGAATTAGAGTCAGATTAAGGGGAGGGTCCCTTGAGGGTACCCAGTTTTGTGGATGGGAGAAGACCGACCTAACGATGGGTTTGACCCATTTCACACGCGCATGCGCCGTCGCTGTCGACTGTCTGACTGGTCGAGCTGGGCTAGGCTCGGGGTCCGGGTAGTGGGTCAACCCAATTCGAGTAGCTTATATATTTTTGAAAAAAATTTATTTAAATTTTTATTTAAATAAAATTCGTTACCGTTATCCCAACGGGTCAAAAATTCAATGGTTAAATTTCCAGAATGCAGCGTTCGAGCGCTCATGTCCGGAAACAAGATCAGAATAGTGCGCTCGCTATGCGGTCGCGGAGCACTTGAGCTCCCCCTTCTAGTGTTGAGTGCTCGCAAGACGCTCGCTAGGCACTTGAGTGCTAAAGGCCCCCCTGAACTCCAGAATAAGGCGCTCGTAGAGCGCTCGTGGAGCGCTTGAGCGCTAACGATGAAAAGTTGCACTTGTTCAGAACTGGTGCGCTGACTATTTGAATAGTCACTTATGAGGCTATAAATATGCATTCATTCTGCACGAATTTGGCATCCCAACATTCCTTCTTACATGACATTCTTTGTGTTAGCAAAGTTTAAGAGTCGAAGAGTACAAAACACTTAACGGAGAGTACAAAACACTTAACAGTTCGTTATACTTATACATTGGAGTGCTTTTTCTTCGGGTGTGATCGTTGTATCCTAGGAGATTGACGTCCGTGAAGCTCATTAGCACCACAGTGGGGGACGAATCTATCTTAAAAAAATAGCGTCCAACGCTAAACCTCGATCATCTATAGTTTTCGGTTTAGCATCTGTTTGTAAGAATTTAATTACAGTTCTTTTCATTTAGTTTTTGTGTTTTTTGTTTGTTGACAGTACAATATTGATTTTTTTATTTGTTTTCAATCATTTTTTGACCAACAATCTTAAGATAGATTCGATTTTCTTGAAAAAATCTTTACTATACTGTTGCTTTACAGTTTTTATTTCTCGTACATTTATATCTCGTTTTGTTCTAATTTTCAAACTGTGTTATTTTCAGTTTTGATTTTCTATTCAGTATTATTTCCGGTAATTCAAAATACTTGTTTTAAAATTTTAAGTATTTGATTCTGTGTTGATCTTCTATTTATATCTTCTATTTATACAGAAATGGCCACTGAAAATGTCGGTATTGAAAATACAGTCACAGCCATTGCTCCTGTGAGTGGGCCGGTGATACCCGTGGTTGTTCTTATTGTACTCGCGAATCACGGGAAGAAATTAAAAAAGTTCGGTGGATCTGATTTCAAGAGATAGCAACAGAAGATGTTGTTTTATCTCACGACTCTGAACTTGGCGAAATTCCTTTATAAAGATTTGCCTACTCTGAAAGAGGACGAGACAGATAGGCAAGTTATTGCCGCTGTGAAATCATGGAAACATGCTAATTTTTTTTGTCAGAACTACATCCTCAATGGGTTGGATAATACATTGTATAATATGTATAGTCCAATCAAGACAGCAAAAGGGCTATGAGAATCCCTGGACAAGAAGTACAAAATAGAAGATACCAGAATGAAGAAGTTTGTTGTCCGGAGATTCCTAGACTTCAAAATGGTGGATTCCAATACAGTAATCAGTCAAGTTCAAGATTTGCAGTTGATCCTTCATGAAATTCATGCAGAAGGAATGACAATAACTGAATCATTCAAAGTGGTTGCAATTATTGAAAAATTATCGCCATCTTAGAAAGAGTTCAAAAATTATCTTAAGCATAAACGCACGGAGATGTGGCTTCAGGACTTGATTGTGAGATTGAGGATCGAGGAAGACAATAGAGTCTCCAACAAGAGAACTGAAAATCCCTCCATAGAGCCCAAGGCCAATACGGTGGAATATGGGTAGAAATCCAACAAGAAGAAAAAATCCTCTGCACAAGGTTCCAAAGACGGTGACATCAAGAAGTTCAAGGGAAAATGCTGTGTGTATGACAAGTCAGGACACATGGCTAAAGACTATCGCAAGAAGAAGAGTCAAGAGAACATCGACAAGAAGCAGAAAACTGCCCAAGCCAATATAACAGAAGTAGAGAATCTGTCATGTGACGTGTTAGATATCAACCTTTTAGCAGTGGTGTCTAAAGTGAACTTGGTTGGCAATCCAAAAGAGTGGTGGGTAGACACTAGGACTACTCATCACGTGTGTTCAGACAGGAGGCTGTCCACAACCTATCAACCGGTGGAGAATGGAGAACAACTCTTTATAGGAAATTCTTGGACTTCTAAAGTTGAAGACCTAGGGAAGGTGATTCCAAAGATGACGTTTGGCAAGAAATTGATACTCAACGATGTACTGCATGTCTCGAATATCTAGAAGAACTTAGTGTCTGGGTTATTGTTGAGTAAAAGGGGTTTCAGGCTTATCTTAGAGTCAGACAAAGTTATCCTCACCAAGAATGGAATGCTTGTGGAAAAAAAGGTATGTGAGTGATGGATTTTTCAAACTCAATGTAATGTCTGTATTTCCTATAAGTAATATAATAATTATATATTTTGCTTATATGTTTGAGTTATCTAATGTATGGCATGGTAGGCAGGTCATGTTAACTATGATACCTTACGTAGGTTGGTTAATAATGATTATTTACCTAAATTTTACATTAATCAAAATCATAAATGCAAAATTTGTGTGGAAGCAAAACTTGCTAAATTGCATTTTTATTCAATTGAAATGACTATCAAACCTCTAGAATTAATTAACAGTGATATTTGTGAATTAAAATTTGTGCAAATTAGAGTTGGTAAAAATTATTTTATTACTTTTATAGATGATTGCACAAGATATTATTATCTTTACTTACTAAAAAGTAAAAATGAGATATTATCCATATTTATACAGTATAAGAATAAAGTTAAGAATCAACTTGACAAGAAAATAAAAATTTTTCGAAGTGATAGAGGTGGTAAATATGAATCACCTTTTGGTGAGTTCTGTTCAGAATATGGTATTATACACAAAACTACGACACCTTATTCATCTCAGCAAAATGGTGTTGCTGGATGAAAAAATCGAATCTTAAAGGAAATGATGAATGCTATGTTAAAGTATGGCGCATTTAGCTAAGGTGGCGATCACTGTTCCTAAAAGAACAAAAATAGAACAAAAAATCGTTGACTGTTTTTGGTCAGAAATTGAGGATATGTATGTCAATACTATTATTGAATCAAGAAACGTGTGATTTTTTGAAGATATTTTTTCGTGTAATTCTACACGAGAATCAAGTCCTCTTAAAAAGATTTATAATACTGCAGCGGGCAGTAGTCAAGACAAAAAAGGAAATAAAGATGAACCTAGATACAGTAAAAAGGTCAGGACTTTAAAATTCTTGGTTCGAATTTTCTAACTTATTTGTTAAAAAATTTGTCTCAAAGCTTTGAGGAAGTTATGTTCACACCTGAAGCACCTTATTTGAAGGAGGTTGTTAATAGTGAAATAAAATCCATTATGTACTGAAATTGAAGATGATTTCTGATCTAGAATTTGGCATTTTTAAAGACACTAAACATACACTAAATAAACTAATACAACTGTTAAATTATGTCTGTTCATTTAAATTTCTGTCAGTTAGTAACTGACAAAAAAAATAATAATAATAATCATGTGTATCTCAGTGCATAATTATACAATACATCACCACATGATCGCATCTTGCATCACACGCCACGTGTCCAAGTTCCAAGTGCGCCACTAAAGCGTACGTTGCACGTGCGTTCCAGTACTATGCATTAAAACACATGAAATCATAGCATTTTTTTAAAATTTTTATACTAAGACAATATCACTTTTCACTTTCTTATTTATAAAGTAGAGATAAAATTTTTCTACTTTTGATGTGGGACAAGTAAGATGTCAAATAAGACAACCTACATAACACCGACTCCTCTGATATTGAACGCACTTCACACTACAAGAGATTGCTAGGCACCGGTATCAAGTATGGACCGAGAGGGGAGGGGACAGATGGAGGCGACCGTTACTCCTAAGTTTTGAATTTTTTGAATTATGATAGTAGTATTATTCTTAATTTTGTAAAATTTATACAGGTTTGCCTCTCTAAGATTTTTTTTTGAAAATTTAAAAATTATATAAGTTTGCCACCCTAAGATTTTTTAAAAATATTTAATACTCACCCCTTAAAAAAATATTTTCACATCTGATGTTTTGATTTTCAGGTTATTTATTTTTTAAATTATTAATTAAAAGAAAAAAAATCTCAAAAGTATGCTAACTTAACTCTAAGTTATTGAAAAAAGGAAAATTAATTAATTAATTAACCAAACAGCACTCATTTCATTTGGAAAATTGAAAGCCCCATTCCAGAAGCTATTAATATAGCCCACTCCATAGTTCCCAAATCTTGAAGCAACAAAGCTGAAATCTCACCGGTTAAAAAAAAAATTGTTGGCTCTTTAGCTCACGAATCACGATCTGTTCGTCACGATTTCACAAAACTTTATCACATGATCAGAAAAAACTTGTTGACGTTCATGGCACACTGGTCTCACCGCAGCGCTTAGTCACGAAGCTCGTCGCTCACGGTTGCTCACGTCGTCAGTGGTCACTGACTCACTCACCGCACGAAGCTTAGTCATCGCCACTCTAAGTTCCATCCTCCATGTCCATGCCTCCATGCTCCATCGCTCTCTCTCTCTCTCACTCTCTCTATGTGTGAAAATTAGGGTTATTTGTGTATTTCAATTTTAAAAATTAGGGTTTTTTTAACTATGAAAAGTTCTTATTTTATTTTAGAATTAGTTAAACATAAATTGATATTTGAATCAAATGTTGAGACTTGTTTATTTGATTTTTTAGGTTATTGAATATTTAAATGAATTCAATTGTGTTGAAAATTTGGTAGAATATGGCCAATAAAAAAATTGATTCATTCTTTAAGAAAAGATATTCACAATATCTGGAAGTTAATGCACCTATGAACTCTTCCACCAAATCCACCCACATTGACAATGTTGAAGCTTTAAATCATGAACAACATCCTTCAAAAGCACGAAGGATTGAATCCGTTGAAATTGAATCTCATGAAGTTAAGTATTTGATAAGGGATCCAAGAATTCGGCTACAAATATGGGATTATCTGGTATTTCAACGTGATGAGATCCGACGACCTTAAATAAAATTTAGGCTATATCAACCCGACAACGAAGTTTTTCAAGAGAAGAATGGGCGTTGTTTTTTAGCTTCTTAATACAAATTATTTCCAGACTGGTTAGAATATTCTCCAACAAAACATTGTGCATTTTGTTTTCCGTGTTATCTTTTTACGAAGCCAACTAGACACGTTAGTTCTATTGCTTTCATTGTAGAGGAATTTTCTTCATAGAAGAAAGTCAATAGTAGAAAGAATTGTGCTTTCTTATCACATGTGGGACAAGGTCCTAATTCATTGCATAGGTCCTAATTCTTTGCATAGAATAGATGGATGACTTTCTTTATTGGAAGAGTTAAATTGTTTTGTGGAAAGCATGATATAGATATTCTTGATATGAGTGCTCATTACACATCTAGTAGAGGTCGTGCTCGTAGAAATCACATTACTTTTGAACATCATTTTTGGATGGATATTTTTATAGTTACATGCGATACTCAATTGCAAGAATTGAATAGTCAATTTAAGGAGAATGTGATAGAATTGCTTATTCTTAGTTCTGCTTTAAATCCTCGGAATGACTATAAATATTTTAATAGTAAAGATATTTACAATCTTGTGGATAAATGCTATCCAGATGACTTCACATATCAAGAAAAATTACATTTCAAATTCCAGTTGTAAAATTATGAGCTTGATATTCTCAATCATGTGAAATTCAAAAATTTGCTAACAATTTCTGAGTTGTGCAAGGTATTAATGAAAATAAGAAAATCGATCATTTATCCACTTGTTGATAGATTGATTCGTCTTGTTCTAATTTTACCAATTTCTACGGTAACAATAGAACATGCATTTTCATCCATGAAGATTGTGAAAACTAAATTACGCAATAGAATAAATGATAATTTTTTAGCTAGTTATTTGCTCACCTACATTGATAAAGATATTGCTCGAGGGCTTGATATTGATTTAATTATAAATGCATTTAATGGGATGAAAGAGCACCGAGCACAATTTTTATAAATAGATAGAATAATAGTTTTTATCTTTTGTTTTTTTTAAATGGATGTAAATGTCGAAGAATATATCATATTTTTATAGTCGACTAGACTAAACACTTATTTGAGAGTAATATTTACACAATTTGTGTTGTTTGAAATTGATATCGCCTTTTAAATGTTTGTTTTGAATTTTTTATTACATTGTTACATAATTATTCGTTATTCTAAGATAAAAATCCTAAGTCCGTCTTAAACCGGTATAGTGTCCACCAAATTAACTTTCGACAATCAATTTAGCATGCTTAGAGAATAAATTATAACCAGAGAAAGATATGTGAGAGATCATGGAGTTGTTACTTGCCTTCTTTCTCCTGACTTGGTGCACGGGCTTGGGTGGGGGAAGCCCAAACCTGTTCGTAGTATCTTCGGGCTTGGGCGGGGTATGGCCTTGGGCGGACCAAGCCTAGTTGCTACAGTAGTAGGTCTCGAGCTGGGCTCGGACTGCCTGTGGATCGTGGATTAAAATTATACTCCTAACCCTCACTATACTTTGTGTTGTAAGAACGTACTCGTTAGAAAATAATAAATTATGTGTTCAATTTTCTCGATCTATCAAATACTTTAAAAATATTTGTACATGATTGATCAATTTATGGAGAGTGAGATCACCACATGAGAGTGAGAGGACATAATGAGAATATAAATAATAAGCTTTTAGAGAGTTGATGATTAATAATTTAATATTCATGACAGATTATGATGGCAAGTGTTTGATTTGATTGATCAGCTAGCACTTGGGTCCACTAGCTTGTGGTGCTTAATTATATTGCGTTACAGCTCCAAGGCATGCTAAGTGGTCTTGGTTAGCTAGTTCTGGTGTTGGTATTGGAAGGAACGGGGCTGAATTAATTTGATTAACACCTCTAAATATATGCTTGATGCTCGATGAAGTCCTTTGCATAAGGAATTTTGAATCCCCTACCAGTGCCCCTAGGAAGAGGTTGGAGATGCATTCCCCTCCATTGATCAATTGAACAGAATTTAGTGACTCGATCCGCATTAATGTCAATATTAATCAGTTTTTGTCATGCATAATGGTCAGCCGTCTATAAATTGCCTCAAGTTCTGCTTTAATTCTTGAGGCTACTTCCAGCTTCCATAGTAACCAAGCACCCATCCACCTACTCCACCAAAACCTATAGCTAGCTTTAGTATTTTCTCTTTTACATCCATCAACATTGAGTTTTAATTTATCTGCAAAATAATAAATCTACTGAATTAAAATCCTTTAAGAAATCACATTACCTAAAGGAGTTCTAAAAGCCTCTTGAATTTTAGGGCCCGTTTGGCAACTCTAGCTTTTTGATTTTTTGGCTATATATGTAAAAAAGAAAATATTATCCGTTTGACAAAAAATTGAAAAAACTAAAATGCCCAAACGTCAAATAAAAATAGTAATTTTTTGAATATTTTATTCAAACTCCAGTCACTTTTAAAATAAAATAATGCTTATCATTCATAACTTATTTACTATCACGATCAAGTACATGTAATTGTTAATATCAAATATATAAAATGGCAAAATTGTCTAATTTAAACAAAATGTTAAAAAGTTAACTTTTTACTCAAACAATTAACTTCAACTAAGTTAGCTTAAAAACTAAATTACTAAACAATTTACTTTGAACAAAATTTAACATTTTGACTAAAAATGCAAAATAGCTAAAAAAAATTAATTTTTAAGCTAGTTGCCAATATGAGTCTAAGAAACAAAATATCTAGTAGATCTGGTACTACTTTAAGATATCTCTCGAAGTTATCAAAACTTTTAAATTTCTATCTTCTTAGATCTTCCATAAAATGATAGAAAAAAACTAGGCTGGCATAGTGTTCGAATTATTTTGCAACTTACTCTTTAAGTTGTCTTTGCCTGTGTTTGGCCTGACTTAAAAGTTAGGTTTTTTGATTTTTTCTACAAAAATAGTTATTTGATTTATTTTAGCTTGGTTTTTCGATTTTTTTCTCTCATAAAAAAAGTCATAATTTAACCTCTACTTCTATAAAAAAAAAACTAAAAAATTTAAAAATTACTAAAAAAAAGTTAGGACAAACACATGCTTTAATCCAAGATTCAAGGGGCTTACTAAAGTTCCCTCTAAGCCAATGTGAACTCCTAAAAACGTGCCAGCTGAGTTCCTTGGCTTTTACATATCCATTAAGAAGATGATTCATATCCTCCAGGAAAAGATTACATCTAGAGAAGAGCCCCCTTAGTGCATCTGCCTCTAGTCTGGCTAATTAAGGAGCTTGGGTGGAAGTCTCCCATGCTTAGTGAGCCGAGTTAAACCTTTAAGTTTATGGGTAGTTAAAGTTCCAAATCCATCTTCAGCAGGAGAGGATAATATCATCATGCATAATAAATTGATAGGCTACAGAAGTAAGAAGTTACCATTAAAGGAGCCAACGGAACAAAGAGAATCAAGATAAGTCACAAACCTAGATATCTTGGTACTAAGGATGTCAAATCACATTAACACTTCTAAGATTCTGAAAAACAGTAGATAAGTCCTAGTCTTCCCTGTCAAGGATGTCTTTGACTAACAAGTTGGTATTAGTACGAGGGCCAGGTTTGGAGGCAGCCACGAGGTCCTTACCATACCACGAATCATTTTTAAAGGAGATGAATTTCCATGTCCAACATGCCATTTGATATTCCTTTTTTATAATCTCTCGAATCCCATCAATATCCCTTCAGGTATAAAAAGATCTTTTTTTTTCTTTAGCCAATTATTAAGATTATTCGTGTACAATATTTAGCCCTAAGCATCTTGGTTCAAAGGGACTCTTTATCAACAAACATCTTCTAGCCTAATGTACACAAAAGAGCTTCATTTATTACAATTTCTGGACTTTCTCCAACCACGACCCCCCTAATCTTTGGGTTTACAAAAATAGTACCAATAGATGCGTATTTATTGCTTTCTATTCTTCTTAATTCTTCCAGGAGGCATTCCATTTTTTCTGCAGAGTATTGGAGTTGTGCATGCTCTGTTTGTTAAGAAAAAAAAAAAAACAATTGTGGGATCCACTCCTAATTGGCAATCCAAATAAGCAATCTGTGATTGCTTCTGTGAAACTTGTATGTGCAAGTAGACAAACTCAAACTCTCAAGCACATCAATGATAATATCACAAGTTCTATCATCAGTATTAGCAAAAGGTTACATAGGGTAGCAAATTGCAGGGAACTATAACAGGGGATAGCAGACTCGCTTGTCTGAGACCTTTTCCAACATGAATATCTCTTAACCTCACCATTCCACATAATAGCAGAACTAAAATTGACAATACAATTCATGATAAGATTAATCCAAACCTCATTAGAATTACAGTAAGCAAGGGTGTCTTTTAAAAGCTGTAAGCAATGGTGTATTTTAAAAAGCTCTAAGAAATTTTATCATAATATTTCTCTAGATCTATTTTAAACATCATACCCCCTATTTTTCCTTTCTTATATATATCTAGCGATATGAATAACTTCTTGAGGATATTATCATTAGTAGAATTGGAGGGAAAAAAACCAGTCTGGTAAGTACTGATAATCATCTCAATAAAGGTCTAATGTGATTAACAAAACTTTTTAAAGGGTCTTACAAGTCACATTGCAAAGAATTTGTTGATACGCTTGGGAATTTCCTTACTTGCAAAACAGTTCTTTATAATCAAGTGGAAAAGTTTAGTGTTCCTTCCACCTTGATTAATCCGGGGGTTTTGGAAATCTATATATATATATATAAATAGGTAGTTAGGGTTTATTGTGAGAAGGATGATTATATTATTTTGTGGGAAACCTAGCTGCCACGAGTTTTGAAGATGATACATACTGGCAAACTCTGCTACAACAACTTGATGATTCAATAAGCTTCCACGCAGTCAAATCAATCATCAAGCCAATCAAACCTTCAACGATTTGTTTGTGTTCGTGGAGTCATTTGAGAGGATTCTCAAGTGTTGAAGTTTGGTGGAGGAGTCTGTCAGCATTGAAGTCCGGTGGCGGGTTCCAGCGGCGATCAAGCACAGGAGTTGGTGTATGTGGATTCAGCAGGAGTAGGCTTTCAAATATTTGGTTGTGGGTACAACGTCGGTTTGTAAGATTCTCTTGTAACCAGCATTTATTAGTGTTTGATTTTCTAGACCCGGTGTGGTCTCGTGGTTTTTACCCGATTTGGGATTTTTCACGTAAAAATCGCCGTCTCATGTGTGATTGTGATTTGTTTTATTTTATACTTGTGTGATTAGTTGTTTTAAGCTTTTTCCAGTATTTATCTTTTTAAGAAAATTTATTAGTGCAAATCAGTCGGTAAACGAAATTTTTTCTGTTGCATTTCACAATCGAATTATGAATTATGGAGTGCAGAACAATTGATGAACACGATGGGGAGAACGATGATGATGATAAAAAAGACGATGAAGGAGCGAGGGTATTTTTATCTCAAAAGGACATTACTTGTTAAAAAATCTTATACTTGATGAAAAACAGTAAGCGGCGTATAAATTGGACTATTCGTTAATTTTTTATTTTTTATTTTTTGTTTGTAGTAAACTCTTTTGATTTTCTTGATATTGTTGTACCCAAGGAAAGTTGAGCTTTGTATGGGTTCCGGGGTTTTTGGTTCATTTAGGCTTTAGTTGGCCCTTAAAAAAATTTCAAGCATTTTCGAGCCACCCATAAGTAGTAGATTTTAATTTTTTCTTGGTACAACCATCCATGGGCCAAAATTGATTTATTTTGGCCCATTTTCTATAGTACTACCATTGCACGTAGACGATGGGGCCTCCGGAACATGTAGCGGCCCAAGCATGCAATGCTCATCTTCTCTATTCTCCATCCTTTCCATTAACTACACCATCGGCAACTGGTTTTTGGCAAAGTTCTCACTTCAATAACCAACCCTACTACACGAGAAACAAATTATATCTCATATTGGGCATTCCTATATACTCATATTCTATATAGCAATGATTCTTACCCAATGTTGACACCCCATTTTGCTCAAATTTGAAGAATGCACTTGCGACGAATATCAATAATATTTTATTTCTTTTCATACTAAATGGAGGAACTAATCGAAGAAATCTCTTTTGAAAAGCTCAACGAAGACCACTAAAGGTGACACACTCACAAAATTGGGCATTCCTGCACATGGATCACCTTTATCCAATAGTAAAAATTCACGGTATCATGTTTGATCCACTGATGACTGGTAAGTCATTTTTTAAAAATTCAAAAAGAAAGGTGAAGAACTGTCGATATGCGCATTTATGTTTGAACGCACAAATTATTGTTCTTTCCCTGGGAAGGCCTGATACCTATTTGAAGCACACTTTTATTAAAAAATGATTTTTGAATAATTTTTCAACATTGAACGATACATGTGAGTTTGTTATTAAAAATGAATCCATAGACACCAATTAAGTACATTTTTTAATTGAAATTGACCCAGATTCAGCAATCTTTTTCCTCAAAACACACTATATCTGTCAAATTTTGTGCTAAATTGAATTCATTTAACTAACACAAAATCAATCATACAGAGGAATAATATACATAAACATCTGGATATTGTGCGTAACAATCAATGAAGATTCGTACAAAATGGAGACCACAGTTGTGCTTGAATTACAGAAATAGTCAGGATACTACTCCCCAGACAAAAATTGTGCCAAGAACTCTACTGCGTTTGATGTTTATCTTTTAGGAAAACCCCAAACTGCTTCATTAGGGCACCATTTGAAAGAACCAATGGTAGAAGGACATGTTGATTCTGGCCCTATGGGGCTCTCGAATCATAAATATGCCCCCCCTTTCAATATGTTCTTGACGCATAAGCGAATTGCAGAATGCTCTCTTTGAAGCTCTGTTTATCTTGCTTCTCATCTCTCGTCTTTTTTCATCTCCAATAGCATCTAAACGCCATCAGAAGTCAAAACTAGTAGTTTTCAAAATACATAAAACCTCAAATACCAACATAGCCTAGATATTCTTGTCTAATCATCTTTCAGGAAAATTGAATATACTTAATATGATATGCAGTGGCTTTATCCTTATCAATAGGACGTTAGATGCCCCTAAGCCAAACCTATGCCCATAAAAATGTAAGTTATTGTCTATTCTAAGCCGAGGTTCTACAGAAGTATAGTAAAAATACTACCCGAATCAAGACAAATGTGCTGCCCGATTGAACATTACATCATAGGTAGGACATAAACTCTTTCCACTTTTATTTTCTTTTCATTCTTTGAACTTTTATATGTACTATTGTATAAACGTTATTCTTGATAAGTGTATGATGTAAATGAAATGTTTAGATTGAAAGTGTGGGCTGTGCTTCTGTTTACTGTAATGTAGTTGATCCCATTCTCTTACTGACCGACTTAAGGCGTTGGTTCTAAAGAAGTTTACAAGTTTAAACAGTTTAAACAACATGCAGATGGCACTATGACTCGCTACATGGCTCGCTATAAGGCTCTCCTTGTTGCCAAAGGTTATGTTTAGGAACATGGTATTGACTACTATGGAACCTTTAGTCCAGTAGTCAAGCAACATACTATTCGTCTTCTTCTTTGCTTAGCCCTCTCTAAAAAGTGGTTCATCAACCAGCTTGATATCTTCAATGCATTTTTGCATGGTCGTCATGACAAGGAGGTCTACATGGCTCAACCTTCAAGGTTCATCTCTTTCACTTTTCTTACTCATGTTTGCAAGCTCAACAAAGCCATCTATGGCTTAAAGTAGGCCCCTCGTGCTTGGTATTCTACTTTTTCCTCCTTTATTCTTTCCATTGGTTTTGTTCGTAGTCAATCTGATCACTCTCTCTTTGTTCAACATATTTCCTCTTCTCTCACTTATTAGTCTATGTGGATGACATTTTATTAACTGGAAATGATTCCTCTCTCATGTTGCTTCTCTTATTACTCAAATGCATAAAGCTTTTTATATGAAAGAGCTTGGTTCTGTCTCATATTTTCTAGGCATTGCAATTACTCAAATGCTCACTGGCTATTCTCTTTCTCAATCTAAATATGCTTTTGAAATCCTTCTAAAGTCGAGCATAGTTGACTGTAAGCCTTGTGTCACTATAGTCTCTCTTAACTTGTCATCCTCTCCTTATTCTACTTTGTTTTCCATTCCGTCTCTCTATCGTAGTATTGTTGGTGCTCGATCTTTAATATCACACTATTACTCATCCTGAACTAGCTTTTGCTGTTAACTCAGCTTGTCAACATATACATAGTCCAATAGGGTTTGATTTCTTGGCTGTCCAACGTATATTGCGTTATGTAAAGGGCACTTCGCATTTTGGTCTTCATTTTTCTCCTGGCTCGTTTTCTCTCCATGCTTATTTCGATTCTGATTGGGTTGGTGAACGTCTTGATCGCAAGTTCACAACTAGTTTTTGTATCTTTCTTATTCCCAATCTTATTTCTTGGTATTTTAAAAAGCAACCTACTGTGGCTAGATCTTCTACTGAGGCCGAATGTCGTGCGTTAACTCAAACTTTAGCTCAGCTATGTTGGCATCAAATGCTTCTTCATGATTTACATATTCCTCTTGTTGTTGTTCCTCTGCTGTCTTATGGCAATGTCTCTGCCTTGTCTCTTGTGGTTAATCCAGTGCTTCATGCTAGGAGCAAGCACATTGCGGTCGACTACCAATTCATATGTGAGCGCATTACCTCTAGTCGTGTTCATGTACAGCATCTCTCCACTCATTCTCAAATTGCAAATGTTTTCACTAAATTACTTCTTGGTCCTCGATTTCTCTTATTGCTCTCCTAGCTTATGGTGTTGCCCTCATGTGCTTGCGGGGGTGATACATGTATGATGTAAATGAAGGCCATGTTTGTTTTGGCGGACTAATAGTCCGCCTGGACTACTAATTCGGAGTATAGTCTAATACCGCGTTTGTTAAGCCTCCGGACTAATAGTCCGAGCGGACTAATCCGGATTATTAGTCCGCCAAATGAGGGATAATTAGTGATAGTGAGAGGTGTGGGATTAAAAAGGATTAGATTAAGGAGTGAATTTAAATTTTTTAAAAAATAATAAGAAATATTAAAATATTAAAATATTAAAATAAATAACATAAAATTTAACAATAACATAAAATTTAATTTTTTAATTTATTTAAGTTAATTTTAAAATAAATTAACTTAATACAATGGTAAATCATTATTTAATCCGTTATTTAATTCTATTCAATTCAAAAAAAAAAAATTAATCCCACCTCACTACTAATCCAATCCAATATAATCCAGTCTAAATTATCAAACGAGCCGGAAGGGTTTAAATTCAAAGCGCGTACTGCTTTTGTTTATTGTAATGTAGTGGATCTCATTCTTTTACTAACCGACTTAAGTCAGTATGTATAAGTCTTGATTGTAGCTTACTGTTGGTTAACTAATAATAGAATATCTACTTTACTTTCTCTCTCTTGCTTCCCTCTCACGTCTCGTTAAGCTTTCTTTCAATTTTGCCCATAAATGTATATATACAATACTACTAGTAGCTAAGAATTTTTCACTTTATATTATTAATTGTTATTTGATTGGTCCCTATCATCTAGTTTAACTGGTCTAAATATGTGGCGTTAGAATTTTAGAATTTTAAAATTGTAAAAAATAAAGAGTTCAAAAGATGTTTAAAAAGTATTTTCACACCTTGAAAGTCAAATTTTAAAAATTCTTTTTTTGTTGAAAATATAGTCGCCACTTGATTTTTAAGAAAAATAAAAATAACTACTGATATTTTAAAATATTAACTAGAGAAAAATGGTTCGGGGGCTAAGGTATAAATCGAGAAAGGTGTTAGATACTCCGTTCGTCCAACTATGAGGTTGGTCTCTACTAATTATCATTGATTTTTAATAAGATTTTTTAAATGCATGCAAATACAGAAAGTGAAAGCGAAGAGAGAACATCCAAAATTAAATAAAAAAATACATAGCATACGTATATAGAACACCAAATCAAAGCAGATAAGAAAAGAAAAGAAAATCTTAAATTTTATGGCAAGCAATTTTCTATCTAAAGGATACATGGAACACTCTCACATTCAATTTTACTAAAATAACTTAAATTATCATGATTTAAATAAAAGAACAAAAGTATGCTAAAAATTGTTAAAATTAACTAAATATGAATGGCTAACAAAATAAACAAAACTATTTATAACACAAATTTGAAATAAAGTGAATAAACACTAAACTAACTTATAAAATATGCATATCAAATTACCTAAAAGCATAACTAAAATAAAAAGTATGTGAAAATCCTATATTAAAAAGTTTAATAAAGAAAAGTAATTAAACTTAATAAAAAATATTTTATGTATTAATATGATAAGAGAATATTTTAAGATTTAATTTGAAATAAATAAAGAGAAAGCTTACAAGAGAAAAATTATGCCAAAATAAGAAGGTTAGAAAATGCTTATTTAAACTACTAAACGAAAGAAAAATCTAACTATTTATATTTTATGTTTTTAAATGAAACAAAAAAGAAAATTAAAAAAAAATAAAAGAAAGTTTAACTACCATAAAAAGAGAAAATTACACTAACATTTAAAGGTGAAAACTAACTTAAATGATTTTTTTATAATTTTTTAGTTTAACAAAATAAAAGAAAAGAAAAATAATATAAAAGAAAAATTAAGCTAATATTTAAAGAAGGAGAAAAGGACAAAATAATAGAAAAATAAAACTAATAATAAAAAAAAATTAAAAAAAATGTTAGAAAAAGAAATTACACTAACTAAAGGAAAAGAAAAGAAAATAAATATTAGGAATGGAACATTAAATTAATGTTGGAAAAAAAATGAAATGCTAAAACATTAAACTAGCATAAAAAGAAAAGAAAAGAAAAGAAAATACTAGAATTAAATGAGTGTAATATTGACAATTACAACCATATATATATAAGTGCTTGAATTATAACAAGGACGACATCGTTAGTCGTATTGTTAAATTATATTAGCACTATTTGATGATCTAATAAGCTTAACTGTAAGTAAGTAAATAAACAAAACAACTAATATTCAAGTAAACTAGTAAACAATTTAAACAAAATTAAACTAGCTAAACACATTCATTAAAAATGAATTATAATGATTAAAACAACTATATAAGCAATGAAAAAGAAATAAAATACTGAAATTAACTCGGTTACTCTAAAGGGGTAGAACATAGAGTTAGAAGGGCCGTGAATCCAAGAAAAGTACCTGGATCGGTAAGGAATCCTCGAGTCAGGAAGTGGTGATGGATAATTCAGTCCTCAGACGATGATCCAAGCTAGGGTTTTAGAACTTCGGTATCGGGAAGTGGTGATGGGTAATTGAGGCTCGAAATTGCTCGGTGACTCGGCAAAGCTTTTCTCTCTAAAATTCTATCATGAAAACATACAAGAAGTATGGTATTTATAGAATTCATCAACCAATGAAATGCTGACACGTTTTGGACCACATCAGGCCATTTGAAATTGGCGGTTGCTAGGTTAGGAGTTGGCGGTTGCCACAAATGAAAAGGTTCCAAGAAGTTCTATTGGCGGTCACCATAAAGCAAATTGGCAGTCGCCAAGTTGGAGTTTGCGGTCGCTACCTTGGCTAGGGTTTTCAAGAAGTTCAATTTGCGGTCGCCATAATGTAAGTTGACGATCGCCACAAAAAGTGAAAGTTTTCAAATGGCTCTATTGGTAGTCGCCACATTGGAGTTGATGGTTCAAAAAGATTTCACTAGTTCGAAAGTTTTGATGATTGAGTTTAAATACCGAGCTTGAATCATTTTTCGAGGATCATACTGAGGTACCAATCCAACTATTTTCATCATTGGATTCACCTAAGATTAAGCGGGGTCAAATTGGGGTGTCTACAGTTGCCTCTCTTTGATATAACTTGCTTAGCAACACGTGATGCAAGTTATATCAAAGATCCAAAGGCAATAGCAATTTAACCGAGCCGTCAATCTTAGGTTACAAACACACAAGCATGCATATGATATTGGTCATACTTGAATTTCCATTGAGCTGTCTACATACCCCTTTGCTAGTGATCAGACCAAAACGTAATTCTTGAGATAAAATACAAGGATGCAAGATAAGAAACATGATGCGAATGCAAACATGAACAGATGCTAACACAATGCAGACACTGATATGATCGAACAACTCTTAAAATCGAGTCAAGATCTCAAGAGAATACAAACAAGGCAAAGATCGAGTCAAGATTTAAGAACTCGGCAGGGGATAAGATAATCAAAAGGATCGAGTCAAGATCCTAGAAATTATTTTAACCAGAAAAGCAACAACGAATTGATAGGTCGAGTCAAGACCTAACAATCTAGAACGATAACGGGATAAGGATAACTAAAAAGTTGAGTCAAAACTTTAAAATCATCTCATCGGAGAGAATCATGAATTAATAGGTCAAGTCAGGACCTAAAAATTTGGAATGAAAGTGGGATAAAAATAATTTAAAAGCCAAGTCACGACTTAAAATTAAATTTATTGGGAGAAGAAACCACGAATTAAAAAGTCGAGTCAAGACCAACAAATTCAGGATGAAACACGGGATAAAATTAATTAAAAGCCAAGTTACAGCTTAAAATTAAATTTATCGAAAGAAAACACCTCAAAAAGATAAGGGTTAAAACAAAATTACCTGTGCAAAACACAAAATCATTTTTGAAGAAAAAAAAATGCAAATTTAAAATTATTTCTAATCACACAAGATTTTCCTAAAGTATTTTTAAGAAAACACCCAAGATTATTTTTACAAAAACACACAAAATAAAAAGTGTTTAAATTTTTTTTTTAAAAAAATTAATTTTTAAAAATCTTTTTTGCTAATATTTTTGAAAGTGCACACAAAATAACACCTACAAAGTTAACACGCACAATAAGAAAATAATCTCTTAAAATAAACACACTAAAAGGAATAAAAATAAACACACACACAATAAAACTCCCAAACTGCCCCTCTAAAACCCTAAAACAGTTGACATGACCATTGACAACCTGGCAGTTGCCAAGCCATTTCCCCTTTGACATGGCGGTCGCCACTATGAAAACCCTTCAAACATGGCGGTCGCCATGTGGCGTTTCAAAACATGGCGGTCGCCATGTTTGGAAGTGGAGACCGTTAACTCCAGGCACGCATATGGTCCCTTAAGGCGCACACAGGGGGGGGGGGGGGGGTGGGGGGGTTCATGCTT
>JAOTRH010213234.1:0-10801 GCA_034768845.1 Heliamphora exappendiculata | reverse complement strand
TGTATAAATTAAGCATTATTTTGACCTAATACTTTTTATACAAGTAATATATATAATAATATAATAATATAGGTCAAACCGAATAATAATTTAAAATCTCTACACAATAAATAAGTCAAAAAGTCAATTCTAGTCAAATTAGCTTAATTTAGTTTAAAAGCCTACACTTATTTAATTAATTGCTATCAAAATTATGATAAATCATGAAAAGACTAAATTAATTATAAATAAATTAATATAATAGGTTTTAATTGGTTTGGATACCCAAATGGTACATAAAATTAATATTTTATGCGAGTATATTCACAAAAATATACCAAAATACACATTAAAACCAAAATTAATTACCAAATTAGCTTTTTAGTCTCCCAAATCATCCCAGCTGGCTCTCCCACTTGCAAAATATCTGATATAAATTTGTCAAATAGAGGCCACCACTCCATGCAACCAATGAGGAATTAAAAATTTCAAAAAAAATACTTACACACTAATTATGCTCTATCTTAATTTTTCTATAAAAGCTAGATCTTAGCGCACCCCCGCACCCCCCCCCCCATTCTCTACATGCTTTGGCTAAGAGGTGAGAGAGAGAGAGCTACCCAAAAAATCTCTAAGTGTTTACAAAGAAGATGAAAAGAAGAAGGAAGAATGAAGAAGGAAGAAAGAAGGAGGAGGAAAAGAGTAAGGAGCAAGCGTTAAAGCCAAGACCCTTTCTTCTTCAATTTTCTTTAGCATCAAAAGAGGTAAGCAACTCCCTTATACCTTCTGATATTCTCTCTTAAGATACCCCTCAATCCATCTCTATAACAAACCCTAAGAAAAAGAAATAAAAAATAACTCAAAAAGGCGTTGTGGATGCAAATAGTGGATTGCTAAAGTAAGATTGTGCTTTGTATGTGCTTGCATGTGTATATTTTTTTGAGTTTTATGGCTTGTTTGTATTTTGGATTTTTTGTTTATGTGATTTTATAACATGTATGCAAAAAAAACATGTAAAAAATGTACACAACATAAGCTAAGCAACCAAAACCTCATAACTAAAACAAGTAGCCTAATTTTCTGGACTTACTTATTTTTTGCCACCAACTTCAAAATATCATAACTAATTGTGGAAAAATGATCTTTAAGTGATTTTTTTGTCTAGATCTAGCGTTTTGAGTTATCGTTCATAAAAAAATTAGTTTGAAGTGATTTCATAGGGTAGAACTCCAGATATATCATTTTTTCGAAAGTGTGTCAGATTTTGACCACTTTATGTTGCAAACCTAAAAACATTAAAATAGAGTGAGAACCGAACTTGGGTCAAAACATAAAAATTGTGGAGAATATATTTATATTTCTGTCCACCAAATATGATCCAGACATATGAAGTATTGCTAGGTTAAAGCCCTTCCAAAAGTCACTATTTAGGTTGAGTGACTCATAGACCTCTCTGTCACACATTTTTGTGAGACCCAAAACCTAATGTTTTAGAAGCCAAATTCGAAGGTGGTAAATATGAAAAATGTTGCTAACATAGTAAACAAAGTACTGAGAAAAACCAGCCCAAAATACCCTTGAATGATACCCCAAAAGTTTTGAGCATTCTCTGTTAAAAACACACTCTACGGACCCTTTCTAGGCTGACTTAACCCTTTTTATAAGCTAGCTATAATCTGAAACTTTTTCCAAACAACTTGCCTTAGTACAAAACATGAAAGTTTAAGGGGACACCTTCACCTAGAATTTCACCAAAAATCAGACCTAAAGTCCGTGAATTGATGCCCAAAACCGTTGCGAACAGAGGCCCAGTTTCTATGTTTTTCTCTGTATAATGCTGAAGGGTTTTTATTAAAATATACCTTAGGAACTGACCTTGGTGATAAATATGAAAGTTATAAGAAATATTTTTATCTAATTAGTGTTAGAATTCCAAAAATTAAATCAATGCCTAAGTAATTCAAAACACTGTTAAAACTTTAAAACTAGCGATTGGACTTTTACCTAAAATTGGCTGAGTGTTCGAATAACGTGTTAGTTATGGAACTTGAGTGTGTGAACCTTATATGGACTTTTTAAGTAATTAATTTATGCAAATGATAATTTTAACAAAGTGAACTCATGCCAATAGTCCAATTTTATGTCGCCTAAGTTATGATTATGTTTCGCATGTTTGTACTTGATACTTTAGCAAGTTGTACCATGTGCCATGTCACGTTTATATACCATGTTATGATTAATTTTACACGAGAGGCATATTGCACGTCATGGGAATTCCTACATTTCATCTTGGGTTATCAGAGTCCCTTTCGTATCCTTAAATTGGGTCAAGTAACATGGAAATCAATTATTCAGTGGTGCTGGATCTAGGGCGTCCCTGGTTGCCATATTTGATATTAAATTGGGGGTTTTAATTATAAAAGGGGGATTTAGGCACAATGGGTTCGTCACTAGCTTTATTTAGACTTTGGGTTGACGCTTAACGATTATCTTAGTACTTAATGTGGGACCGTTGGCCCGTATAAGGGTGGCTGATAATTGGGTGGCCCGCCCCCACGCCGTTGCCATTGAGTAAAATGGTTGAGGCATGTAGCCAAGGCGAGCATTTACCTTTCACAACGAGGCTAGGGTAAGTTAAGTGAGCAACGCCATCAAGTCTACTCTGTAATTGTCGGTGTGGAATTCATGATACTGTTCTGGAAGTACTTGGGGTTGGGCATTTGCATTACATTCATCTGCATCACGCACTCGCCCATTGTTCTTATATGTGCTTGTCTTGTTGAAAATGATTAATTGTCTATATCTCTGCCCCCTTAAAGTTGCATTGGATATTATACAATATGTATTGTAGGATATCTTGTTGTGAGTTTATTTGACGGTTTAAAAAATTTGCTTCTAGGCTCCAACTCATGCCATTCGTGCCACAGGTAAAGAAGAAGGACTTTTTGACAAAGGCGTGTTCATTGAGGAAGAAGACTATGAAGAAGGGGGAGAGTGGTAGGATCCGGTTAACCCCAATGACGCAGCTTGAAGACGTAAGATGTCTACCTTTTTGATCTTTTATGCAATTTTCCCACCGATATATTGTAACTATTAAATTTTTTGGATAACTGTAATCATTAAGTATTTTAAACAAATTTTAAATCGTTAATGATGTATTAATTATCGTATGTAATTATGAATATTCGACTAGAATATGTCCCTTATTTATAGTTACGTTTGTCTTAACGTGCCCGAGGAACGGGACATCACACCAAAAGAAAAAGGACTTAACTTTACTTCGTTATGCCCCAATATTTTGACACTTTCTTTTTATTTTTTTAGGAAAGGGATTGATGACTTGCAAGCCTCTTTTGTGTTAGAATCTAACTAAATTAGTAAAACTTCTTAATGAAGATTTTTGCACTTTTAGTTCGTAGTGATTTCTGAAACTGTTCTTTAGAATTTCATTTTTGCAATATAACCAATTTATTAGAAAAACTCAAAACAAGCTTTGGCATCGATCAACTACTCAAATATGGTTACAAAGGTTAGGGCCAAACTTCTGACAGAAGATGCCTACATATCCCGGAGAAGGAAATCAGGCCATAACGTAGTTTGAAGCTCGGTTTACACTTGAGTATTGACACTCTCCTTTTGCCAAGGTTGCCCTTATGGGTTTTCTCTCAGGGATAAAACGTTTTGAGCTAGTCTGAGTCGATTGGTGTAGAGAAGACATTCCCATCTAGATCCATAAGAATAGCAACGCCTCTCGACATTAGGGTTTTGATAAGATAAGGTTTGACCCAATTAGGTTTGAACTTGCAGCTTGGATCGGAGACCGGAGTACTGATTTCTTTGAGGACTAAATCACTTTTCTTTAAGTTTTGAGACTTAACCTTCTTGTTATACGCCTGAGCTATTCTTCATTGATACTCTTGAATATGAAACAGCGCTCTGAGCCTTCTTTCATTAAACATGAGTAATTCTTCAAATCTATTCCGTTGCCACTCTGATTTGAGAATACTTCTTTCAACCATTATCCTCAAAGACAAAATTTTTATCTCTATGGGTAGAACTGCTTCCATTCTATAAATCAATGCGTAAGGTGTTGCTTCGATGGAGGTTCTGATCGATGTCCGGTATCCCCAATGTACAAATGACATCTTTTTTTACCAATCTTTACTTCACTCTATTGTCTTTTGTAGGATCTTCTTCACGTTTTTGTTAGCGGCTTCCATAGCTCCATTGGTTTGCGGTCTATACGAAGAAGACTTATGACTGACAATTTGATACTCTTCCAAAAGATCTAAAACTTCTCCTTTGAAGTTAGAACCATTATCAAAAATCATCTCGTGCGGAACCCTATATCAATATGTAAGACTCTCCTTGATGAACTTGGCTACTTGAGAGGCTTTCAAGACAGAGTAAGAGGCAGCTTCGACCCACTTTGTGAAGTAATGAGTTGCTACAAGAGTAAACTCATGTCCATTTGATGCTTTGGGTGTGATCTTCCCTATCACGTCAATTCCCCAAATTGAAAATGGCCGTGGTGATGCCATTTTATAAAGCTGAGATGGTGGCACATGCACGAGATTCTCGTAAACTTGACATTTTTGGCGTCTTCGAATAAACTTGTGACAGTCTGTTTCCATCATCATCCAAAAGTATCCTAGGCGCATATTCTTCTTGGCCAGCATCAACCCATTCATGTGAGGTCCACAAACTCCTCTATGAATCTCCTTCATCATTTCGTGTCCTTCTTCTGTGTCAAGGTAAAGTTTATTAACTCCCATATATCCTCTCTTGTACAGCATTCCCCCACATATCACAAACTGTGCAAGGAGTCTCTTGATAGCTCTTTAATCCTTCTTACTAGCTCGACTAGGATACTCTCCCTTCTCAATAAAATTTCAAATTTTGTGGTACTAGGGTAGTCCATCATTAACTTCTTGGGTATCGATGATATTACCAACTGTGGGTATATCCCTTTGCTGAATCTCCAAGGGTCTCATCCTTACTCCAAGCGGTATGTCTATCATCGATGCGAGAGTAGCCAAGCTGTCAGCAAACTTATTCTGTAATCTCGGGACGTGGGTGAACACCACACTTTCAAAGCAGGGGATCATTACTTCGAGCTCTTGGTAGTATTGGATCAGACTCTCTTCTTTAACCTAACATTCTCCTTTCACTTGAGACATGATCAAAGATGAGTCCCCTATAACTTCCAACTTTCTTGCCCCTAGTTCTAAGGCTGCTTCCAATCCGGTTATACAAGCTTCATAATCAGCGTAATTGTTGGTAACCTCAAAACTTAACTTATAAGCCAACAGGATGTGAGAATCATCCGGGGTGATTTGGAGTATCCCTATTCCATATCCATACTGGTTCGAAGTTTCGTCGAAAGATAAGGTCCACAGATCCTTCTCAATTTTCAACACTTGTTCATTGGGAAACTCAAACTTGGGTTCTTTTGTTAGGGTTATATGCTAAAAATTATGGTTTTGGTTTTAGTATTTAATTTTATTTTTTAATAAATTAGTTTTTTTATTTTATGAGAATCTTAATGAGTAATGTATGCGTTTTATTATTTATTTAATGATTTACATGGGTGTCTTTTATTCTACATAGTATTTAATTTGGTGTGTAGAGTTCAACTTACACATAGAAGACCAAATTATCAAATTTTGTAGAATATAAGTTTTGATTAACAGTTTAGATGGATTTGGATACACTATCGATATGACTGCAGCACGGTGTTTTAGTTGACTTGTCTTAATTACGGGGAACGATAATTGTCTCGACAATTGTTCCGACTCATTATGTTAATACACTTTGTGCGTATTGAACATGAACAAGTTGAGGTAATTAATTTTATACTGGATTTATAAATTAATTTACACTATGATTATTATGAGTGTTTATACTCTTAATCCTGAAATAATTAATTATATTCAACAAAAACCCAACATTTTCTACACAGCGACTGTCCGCTCGAGCGGTGAGGTTCCCGAGAGCTTCCTAGCCCGAAATACTAAAAAATTTTCCACGAGTTGAAAAGTCACCCGTTTTCCTCAACCTTTGAACATAGTTTTATATACCCAAAATTGTGATGTAAAATATATACTTGGTAATGAAACAACTTCATTCAACCCGAAAACTTGAAAACCAAAATTTTAGCATCGTAACATTACATTCAAAATCGATAGTTTCAAACCAAAACACGGTCCCACGTCCTCACATGCATACAAAATATGAATTATGACTTTAAGGCCTTACAAACGGGTTACACCAACCCGAATACAATCGTCCAAATATTCAAAAGAATTACATTTATAACCTTAATTCGTAAAAGATGATATGAAAGATATGTAATTCTACCAACTACTACAAAAAGGGTCTCAAGACCACCATATCTACTCCATAACTTTTTCTTGTTATCACCTAAAATGTTGTTTAACAAAATGAGCCCAGGCTCATAGGAAATAAACTATAAATGAATCAATGCATGACATGCGATGATGATTGTGTAAATGCACAATAAGTTTGAGCCCAAAAGCAAGTTCACTTTTCTAGCAAATCTGTCATGCCCTAAAACGTAAGGTCACATAAAAGCCCACCGAACCACCGTTTTCGAAAAATAAAGTTTTATTTGTAAAACACTTATCCAAAACCAAAATATAGCATTTGGAATCCAAAAGGTTACCCAAGGTTCTTCACTCAAACAACATACATTCTATTCTATACATGCATAGTATATCGCCTCAAGGCTTATAAAACGCGTCTCCAAGAACAGGCAAAACATGTGAGAGTACATAATCCCAAAACAAGGCAAAAAAAAAATTTAAACAAAAGTCTTTCGCCCCCGGGGTTCCACTAGATCAACACCCATGATCACCGTCATCTGAAAAAGGTTTTCACAAATCCCACACCATGAGCCGAAACCCAATATGAAATAGACTACCATGAATTTAAAAGCAAAACATGCTAACACGAATAATATGAATATTTTGACTCGCACGAGCCTAAAAAAGAGTACGGTTTTACTTTTCAAAAATTATAAGTTTTCTCGTCGTCTCTCGACATCTAACAATGTCCGACAATATAGTAAGCATACACAACAAATTCATATCCATGTTGTACTCTTTCACGGTCTTTCACGGTTAGATAATACTAACATAATCATCAAGTTCTTCGCGGGACAATCAGATGCCCTAATGTGCAATTCTTCACAGTCTTTCACCACGAGACAATCACTTGCCTTAATATGCAATTTTTTGTATGATTCAACAAATTTTAGTACACATATAGTCATGTACTAAATATCCACATACATACTATCATATTGTTCACATTGTATCGTTCACATAACCATAGAAATAAACTCCCATCTCAACCAAATGTTTAAAATCTTAGATCAACCCCAAGGGTTAGCTCCAAATCTCCAAAACATGATTTTCAAGACTTTACATAAATTCCTCCATTTTCAAACCACATTTTTGAAAACCACGAATATCCACATGTCCAACAACATGGAATAAACCACAAAAATACTTTAAAAGCCATTTCGTCCAACTAAACAGAGATTAAGCACCTAAAACAGTTTTTAATGCATTTTAAAACAGTAAAAACGCATAAAATACCATGTAGCACCCCTTTAAGACATGAGAATTTAGGATTTTACCTCGTTGAGTAAACAACTCGACAACTCAAAAATTGAACTTTGTCAAAACGAGATTCCGTCTCAATAGATGCAAAGCCCTCAGCGAGGATAGTAAGGATCCACTGACTAATGGTCAAAAACTAAGCCCAGGTCTTCCGAAAAACTAGAGAGAAGGTGGAGCTTTTGTGTAGAAAGGAAAATATCTAGTAAAATGTCTAAGGTAAGATATTTATAGGCCACGCCCAAACAGGGATCCAGTCGACTAGACGACAGAGAAAACAACGCTTGTGACGAAAACAAGTTTCACAGCCCCAAACAAAACCAAACATGCCTTTTCAAAACCAGAACAAGCGTAAAACACATATACACATGTTGTTCTACTATGATGAAGCAAAAACCAACACGTTGAATATATATATATATATATATATATATATATAGGAAAAATAAAAGGAACCGAGTCTCACAGTCCAACCACAGGATTAAGTTTCCCACATCAAACCATCACACAATTATACATAAATCTATCATAGTCAGATGTACTCAGGTCTAATTCACACAATGAATTCAAAAGATTAAGTTAAACCCCAATATATCACACAACTAATGATTTCACTAACTCAATTTTGCGGTTCAACCATTCACGTGCCTAAATATCTAATACAAAGACCTAAAACCCGCCAATTTGATTCATCCTTCAAGAAATTATTACATTACACATACTTAACGTTAAGGTTCATGTAATGACCCAGTTCAGACCCTAGTTGTAACAATTCAATTGGTAATAACCCGTGTGAAGACCCGACCCAAATCCTAAGTATTAGTGATGGATAGCCCACGAGACCATAGAACATGGAAAAAGCTTGAAACCCTAACTCGACTCGAAAATCCTAAGTTCGATCCGAACTCAAGTAACAAAATCTTTAACACTTGGAGAGTCTCCCAACATTCTAAATTAAGTAAATAACATGAAATATAAGATTAAAAATAAAAAATTCTTATAATTAGGGTAAAATGACCATTTTGCCCATAGTACAGAAAAAGGTCTTAAAAACTCAAATTTTGACACATGGATACTCTAAACTAAGGATTTAAGTATAGTTAAGTAGCAAAAGATAAAATAACATCAAAAATAACAAAAATACTCCTTAGTGGCCGACCACCTTGGAAGTTGTGCTAAAAAGTAGCTTTTTGCTTTCTTTTAAGCTTAAAAAGATGAGAAAGGTATCAAATCAAGCATTATGGTGATCTAACACGTGTTGAACAAGAAATATACATAATAATATGGTATTATAGGTTAACAAAAGCAAAAAAATCATTATTAAAGTTCATACACACTAAAATAAGTTAAAAAGTCATATTTTGTCAAATTAGCTTAATTTGACTTAAAAAACTACATCTATTTAATCATTTACTATGAAAACTATGATAATTCATAAGAATACTAAATTTGTCATAAACATACTAAAATAATAAGTTTAAGTAGGAAAAGACACTAAAAGACATTACAAATTAACTTTTAAAGCATTTTCTTGCACAAAAGGGCATGCAAACCAATGCAAAACCCCATGATTGATTGAGATTGCATTTTTTGTTCTCTAAACTGACCCTAGCCAAAATCCCTCAACCCATTTTTGTGACGCCCCATCCTTCGGGTATGTCGAGACATACGTAACTATAAATAAGAGAAATATTCTAGCCGAGCATTCATATTACATATGATAATTACAACATCATTAGCAATTCAGAATTTGTTCAAAGTACTTAATGATTACAGTCATCCAGAAAACTTAACAAAAGTTACATTATGTTCGTAAAAAATTGAACAAAAGATCAAAAAGAGAGATTCTACATCTTCAAGCTGCGTTGTTGGGGTTAGCCGGTTACTGCCACTCTCCCCCTTCTTCGAAGTCTCCTTCCTCAATGAACACGCCTTCCTCAAATGGTTCCTCTTCTTTACCTGTGGCACGAATGCCATGAGCCGGAGCCTAGAAGAAAATTTCCTAAACCGTCTAATAAACTCAACAAAATATCCAACAATACATATCGTATAACACCCAATATAATTTTTAAGCACGAAGAGATAGAAAATTTTATTATTTTTAATAAGACAAGCATTTATAAGAACAATTGTGCAAGTGTGTGATGCAGATGAGTGAAATACAGTTGCCCGTCCCAATGTACTTTCAGAACAACATCACAAATTCTATGCCAGGAATTACAGAATAAACTTGATGGGACCTGATCACCGAACTTATCCTTGCCTCGTTGCGAAAGGTAAACCCTCATCATGGTTACATGCCTTGGCCGTTTTACGCAATGGCAACGGTGTGGGGACTGGCCTTTATCTAATTTTATCCATCCTTATTCCGGGCCAACTAATCCCACCTTAAGGATCAGGATACTCATTAGGTGTCAACCCAAAGTCTAATTAAAACTAGTAACGAACTCATGGTGGCTAATCTCCCTTTTTAAAATAAACAATCTCCCAATTCAATTTCAAATATGGCAACCAATGACGCCCTAGATCTACAACCACAAAAAGAATGATTTTCATATAATCCAACTCCCAATGAAAGACACGAAAGGGACTTCGATAACTCAAGATGCAATGTAGGAATACTCATGACGTGCAATATTCTTCTCGTGTACAATTGATTATAGCATGACATATAAACACGGTATAGCACGAGGCATAACTTGCTAAAGCATCAAGTACAAGCATGCGAAGCACAACCATAATTTATGCAACATAGAATCAAACTATCGGCATGAGTTCACTTCATCAAAATTATCATTTTCATACACTAATTACTCACAAAGTTCATATAGAGTCTATATACTCAAGTTTCATAAAATAACACGCCATTCGTACACTTAGCAGATTTTATGTAAATGTTCAATTGCTAGTTTCTAAGTTGCAATAGTGTTTTGAAGTATTTAGACATTGATTTAATTTTTGAAATTTGCACACCAATTAGATAAAAATATTTTCTACAACTTTCATGTTTAGCACTAAGGTTAGATCTTAAGGCAAAAGGTCATTTAATTTAGTTTAGGAAAAATCACGATTTTGGGGCATCAATTCAAGGGCTATAGCTCCGATTTTTGGTAAGGTTTTAGTTTAAGGTGTTTCCTATAAGTTTCATGTTTTGTGCTAAGGTATGTTGCGTTAGGGTT